>JABSTQ010003776.1:0-253399 GCA_013358835.2 Ixodes persulcatus
CTAGTCCATGCTGTCGCTGTAGCGCAACATATCTCATTGAATTTCGCACAGCTGCGATGTGTCCATGGCTATCACGGCGATGAGAGGCGTCGATTCAGAAAATACGTCGGTGACATCAGCGCAGTAAAACCTACCGGCGCACCCCCAACTCGCCGCCGCTAACGCTCCCACTCTCCTACTGAAGAGAGAACTTCCGGTTCCTGTCCCAGCGTACGTCACGACCGTCAAAATTACGCCGCAACTTGTTTTGCGGTCAGTTGGAGAGAAAGAAAAAGTCGATATTCCATTATTTTTTTGTGTAGAAATTAATGAACCGAGACGAAAACGGATGCCTGTTCGGCATTCAGTGAACGTTGAAGGTTTAATGTAAAAGTTATCTGGCAAAAGTAAAAAGGTCATTTCATGGTCCCTTTAAGTTCCTTTGATGCATTATGGCAACAGCGGCTTAACGGAACTGGCTGGTGAGATTGGTCTATTCGAAGGCAAAAACCCTAAGGCTGCTGCACATCCAGTCGTTCCAACCACGTAAAGCCTGTTCGTGCCAAGGCCATTGGATTCTCATGGGGTGAGATATTTTCATAGTAAAGTATTTAATGTCGTCATGTCACACCCTGGTGGTTTTCAACACCCATGAGCTATATAATTCCTCTTCACTTTCAAAGAATTCTGTTACATAAGAAAGATGAGAGATTGAGAACAGGGATGGAGAAGAACGTCAGAAGAAAGGAGAGGTGAAGCAAAGCGACTGACCGAATCGTCCTGGGCGAGCCAACGCAGGACACCTGTTTGTGCGGAGCACGGGCTGGGGTGGTGTGTTGCCCAACCTGGGGGTCTTTGAAGGAAACCTAGCCCGGGCTTGGCTCAACTGCCAAGACCCCAGTTTCATCCGACACGGGGACACCTAGCACAGTCAGGCATGCAGGGGGCCTGAACCCACACTGGGCTCGTGGTGATTGGTGACACCACTCACCAAACACCCACAAGTCTCCTGTGGCAACGCAACCCTGTAAAAAGACATTCATCACATGAAGTAGATACTGATCAAGCCAAGCGAGAGATACACTTCAACTGAAAAAAAATGAAGGGTCAGCTCAGACATATGATAGACGCCCAAGTGCGGTTGTCTGTCAAAACCAATGTATTTTACATGCTCCAAGTGAACGAATAGTTATCATAGATAAGCTCAAAGCTACAAAGCAAAATGTACCCAAAATACTGAAAGCTGAGCTAAAGTGTTTAGCTCAGCTTTCACTAATAATGTTTTTGTTTCACTTGTCTATCTAATTAAGTGACACCTCTTTTTCAGCTACAAATGGAATGTGCTCATGTGAAACCTATAACTTCAAGCTAAATCTGGGTCATTCCTCCTATGCAGCGAGCTGGCTTGCTCAAAATGAGATTGGGTGGCCTTATCTCGGTCTCAAGAAAAAAATTTTCAAGGCTAGTGCTGCCTTAGCAAAGCTTTTTCTTGAGGCTTCCTTAGATAGACCGACTGAGTTACTTTTGAACAAACCAGCCAATAAATAGATTATGGACAAACAGAATCAAGATTAGACATTCCGCTGAAACGAGTAGCCAAGTGAAATCACCAATTAGCTGAATGCTCAGGCGGTCGTAACCTGCCAACTCGGTAGCCTTCAACAAAAACTCTTTTCATTGCATCAGTTGGCAAAGTAGATGTGAAACACATGCACGACAAAGACAGGCATTGTATGATGGTTCCTACATCAATCATAGCTGCCGTCCTATTACACTGTGACATGGCACGTCCCGACGTCGCATTGTGGGGAGCTGGCCGACGCAAGCAGAAATTGCAACTGCATATTTTGGTCATTCCACTGCAGTGTCAGCTGTATGCAGTTTGAATGTTTTCATGTTCTGCAAAGTTACTGCAAGCACCATGAGTGATAAGGAAGGTGTTGTGATATCACCATCTCAACTACAAACAAAGCATTGCAACGACAATGATGCCGAGAAGCGGTGCTAAAATTCTGAAAGGCAGTGCATGCTTTGGTTTTGCTGCATAATTGGTTTTGCTTTAAAGTTCAGAAGGTGAAGAGGAATTGCAACAGCCAGGGTCCTCTGGGGTAACAACCGCTACGAAGTCACGTAAGCACTGTGGAAGGTGTTAGCTGTGCCGGGGCTCACGTTTCGCAATGACGCACTGTGCCTGTTGTCAGGTGCCTGTCATTATATACCTCGAGCAGTGCGAGAAAGATGTGCGTAGGTAAACAGTGAGGGCCAGTCAAGCAGCCCCAAAAGAGGACCTGGAAGGGTACATGGGCTCATCCAGCTTCGACACCAGAGAGGCCTGAGCCAAGCTGGGCTTTGAGTGGAGCCTCAGCAGAATGCACGAAGGAGGACCAGACAGGCCTTCCTTCATGTACGTCACAAAAAGGTGCCTACCACACACTATTAAGTATATAGGAGGTCGAATTCGGGACGCAGTCTTTCCTCAAAATAAGCTTTAGTCACTTTCCATGATCCCGGGTGTTGCTTGGGGTCTCGTGAAATGACAGCCCCGTCAAGTTCTTGCCCGCAGGTACCACGAAAAATGCCAAAAACAGCACCAAGAATACAAGAACGCACGAGAGAGGCTTATTTTCATTCACATTTTCTGCCTTGTATAGGAAAGCGACGCACCCTTGTGGTGATAGCTGGCAACTGGCAATTGAGCAGGCATTATCACTATACAGGAGGCTATGCTCCATGACGCCTATCCTGGGGCCCTATGTCGCGCTTTTTGGACTCCCACGGCGACTAGGGAGAAGGAAGTGACGTCAAACGCGCAGCAAACGCAGATCGGATGTTGAGTGGTGAGAGTCGCTGATGACGAATTTCCGCAGAATAAAACAAAGAAAAAGTGAGCTTTGTTTTCTTCTGCGGAAATTCGTCATCAGCGACTTTCACCAATCAACACTTAATCTGTGCATGTTGCATTGTTGACGTCATTTCCTTCTCCCTAGTCGCCGTGGGAGTCCAAAAAGCGCAACATAGGGCCCCAGGCAGGTCAGTCATGAAGAGCTTGGCACAAACTTTCTTCTGGTACCCCGGTGTTGACAAAGACATTTAAGACCATGTAAGAAGGTGCGAAACATGTGCCCAGTCCTGTTAAATGCTCCTGGTGCAGGTTCTGGTCAGCTGATTGGATACCAAGCAATGCTGAGCATGGCTTATATTATGCCGTACTGCTGGAGAGTTACGTGATACTGATCATGGTCCACTCGGAAACGAAGCAGATAGAAGCATCGGCCAAGACCACAGTGGAAGCGCAGTGCAACATCTTTGATTGATTTGGACAGCCAAGGACACTTGTGTTTGACAACGGACCCAGATTAATAGTACTGTTTTCAAACAGTTTTTACAACGGTCATGTACATCACCCCACCACCACTTTTTATCACCCGCAGTTCATCAGGTGATCCAAGCATGCGATATGTGGAGACAAGGGGGCATTTATGAGTACTCTTTTTAACTGTTATTTGGCTACCACATGAGATCCCAGATTGATTTTTGTCTATATGCATTTGGACTCGTCCCCGCACATGGGAGGCAACCATCCTTTTGGTGTGGGACAGACTGTGTGGCCGCGCAGTTTAGGCCTATGGTGGATTCCTGAAATTGTCTGCTCACTTGATGGTATATACGAATGACAACAGTAGGCACTTCAAGAGGACAGCACTAACAGCAGGCAGGTCAGCTCTGGACACAGCTTCCCCACAAGCAGACCGGACTGCCTGTAGTAATTTTTTGACGGAGAGGCAACAATGTTGGAAGTTCGGTGGTTCAATGATCAGGCTGCTCCTTGGCAGCAGGAGACATCCAAAAAGGGCTGGTAGAGCGGCCAGGTGATGGGGTATCCTGATGGAAGACGAGTAGTGGCCGGGGTTCACAGTCAGCGCGAACCCTGCCGGTGACAAGGCAGAGGTGATTGACTTTTAGGTTTAGATTTAATTAACCATAGAGCAGAACATCAGAACTGAAGAACAAGAATGGCAAAAGAGGCGCAAGCTCTGACTCGAACTTGCACTCATAATAGTACAAATAGTGTCTTGGACGACGTAACAAACCAGTAAAAGCCAATTATTAGATTCTCCTTTGCTTATATTTTTTTTAAACAAAACCCCAAGAAAGACGTTCAGAGGGTACAGAATCAAAACTTGGAATATCCCCGGAACACTTCGAAATGAGTGAAATATGATCCATGATATCCGTAAATGGTAATCACATGCTTGTATTTTCAGCAGATGGCTATATTGTTTGTTCCAACTGACAGATTCTGGTGAGCGCTTCAAAATCAGCCATCGAGTTGGCAAGACGCATCTCGGGATATTTGCCCGTGAAGTCACGCTCGCAACGTCACGGGCCCATACGAGGCCAAGGGTATAGTAATTACGATCGTCGTCACTAGGTGGTGCCAGCTTCATCGTCAGCGCGTTACAATACTGCCAAGTGGAAATGCCCGAGGTACGGTGTACCTCGGGCATTTCCGAGGTACACCGTACCTCGGAAATGCTTCAGAGGTGCGCCAAGCGCCGCTTGCTCCCGTACGGCTCCATCAGTTGCGCCACACCGTGGTGTAGCGTGCCCGATGAGCCCGTGACGTGAGACATTCCAACAAAGCGCACACCTCAACTACCAGGCGGTATTAGGAAATTGTTTTATTTCTTTTAAAATTGCTCTTCTTGCATTTACAGACGAAAGACTGCTGTTTGTGAGCTGCTGTCATGAAGCAAACCATGTCTACACAAAGAAATAGGCACTAAATTTTTGCTTCCGTACCCCATTAAAGCCGAACGAAAAACTACTGCACTCCCATTCTTAATATTTTTTTTTTAACAGTAGCTATAGAGAGACTACAATAATAAAAATACCAGAACACGACACTTATCTTCCAATACACACAAGTATTCAATGAGAAATGATATTGGAAAAACTTCATATCCGAGGAAAGTTAGTCATATTTGAGATAGTTGCAGTCAGAGGAAAATGTCGGCTTAGCGGCTGCTGTTGGGGTCACAGGCATTTATGATAAAAATGTTTTCTTAGAAGGAAAACCGAAAGAGAAACAATTAATTTCACAGCACTGCGATTCACCGAAAGCACCCGTCTTGAACGGAGGGGATGCTAGCTCCTTCGCGTACGGGCAGCCGTCGATGAAGCTTCGTGTCGCGTGCTGGTGCACGCTGGTTCTACGGCATAGGGTTTCGAGCGAGGAGGCCAATGAAGACAGCGGCCGTCTTGTAAACACCAACTTCTTGGGAGGCCGGAGCTGGGTGGCCATCTTGCGCGCTGACTATATTCCATTCATCCCTAAGCTGAGACTGTGGTGAAAGCTACGTATTCAATGGACCAGTCATACATCCCTCTTTTGCCACGTGATCATGGTCCCGCTCATACCCACACACCGAGGACTGGGTCAGGTGATGAAAGGGAGGTGGCTGATTGGTTCGGCGGGCACGTAGTTCCCACTGCAGTCTCAGCTCAGAGCCGTGTATAGAAAGTTTGGTCAATGGGAGGTGCGGGCAGAGCCTGGGCATGCACCAGAAGTAGAAAGTGGGCTTGACATTCTCTCTTGGCCAACCAGAAGCCTAAAAGAATTCCTAGCGGTAGTAGGGAGAAACTGTTTTAATCACAGGTATATGTTGGTATATGGTTTTAATAAGCACGCAAGTGTGAAGTGCAGTGACCCTTCATGGTTGAAAATAGGGTGCACAGGATGTTACGATTATGATCATGCAGAAAGATGTAAGAAACAAATGTGCCGCTAAACTCTGTTTTGCTCGGGGAGAGTGTGACCGCTCGGATGGTAGACTCCCGGCCCTCGGCACACGGGGATTATGTCGATCGTTCTGCCAGTCGCACTCTTCCACCATAATTTCGGATGACCGTGAGTTAAACATCACACGCACCACATTTTCAGTCACCGAGAGTTACTCCGACGCACTTATTAAGTTTGTTTCTCGCAACCACCGCCAGGGAATTATTTCCGGCTTCTGATTGGCCACATTCGAATTTGTGAAGACGCCCTGGAACACGCCCAGCCCGCTTTCGGCCAATGGCGCATCCTCATTTGTCTCCTATACTTCCCAACGAATGGCCAAACTTTCTACATATATGGCTCTGTCTCAGCTTAGGGGTGAACGGAGTATAGGGCAGCATGTCTCAATGCAGTGAAATTTCGTAAAATCCAAAACCGGGTACAGCACAGCGACCGGCCAAGGGAAAAAGATAAACAGGTTTGAAAGGCCACGTCTTGCAGGGCAGACTGGTAAACTGAACGATCACGAGCATTGGAACACTGTGAAGAACATCAGGGGCTTATTTACTGTTCTGAAAGAACTGAAGGAACACAAGTGTTGGAACACTGCAAAGAACCTCAGAAGCTTATATACTGCCCTAAAAAAAACTGAACGAGCACGAGAGCAAGAACGTCGTGAAAAACCGCAGGGACTCTTTTTGTGCCCAGAAAAAGAGTTAAACGGTCGAAAAAACGGGATGGGCCGACAGGCTCGGCCGAAGCACCAAAATATAGCGGTAGCTGACGTGCCGAAATATAGTGGTAGCTGACGCACCAAAATGTAGTGATCCTCTGGTGGAGGGGCAACGATGGGTGTGGTTCGACGATCCGGCTGCTACTTGGCGACATCCAGAAAGGGCCGGTAGAGCGGCAGCGCTATGGGGTGCCCTGACGGGTGACGAGACAGAGGTGACTGACTTTTAGGTTTAGGTTTAATAAATCATGGAGCAGAACATCAAAACTGAAGAACGCAAACGGCGAAAGAGGCGCCAGTTCGGGCTCGCGCTGGCGCTTGTAAAAGCACAAATAGCGTCCGTAACGACGCACAATCTAGTAAAAGCCAATTACTATACGCTGCCGCTGAATTTCAACCTGCTACTGAATTGGAAAGTTTTTGCATTACGTACGTACAGCCAGGAGATCACAACCACGACGGGTGCAGCTCAGAAACTCAACCAGTCCGAGATTGATGAAAACAGTACGGGTGACACAGTCACATACCTCTGAGCATGTTTACCCTTCCGATCCTCGGACTCAGTGTTCAATGGTTCAACACGATAAGATATACAACTAATAATTTTTTTTTTTTTAAATATTCTTTGCAATAAAATACGGCAAAAAGATATCCTCACCTCAGTTCGGCAAACACCGACGTCGTTTGTTGTTGTTATGATGCCGCAGCTACACCATACCACGGTCCACGGCTTTCGTCGAGACCAGTGTTGCTGCTCGCGCTGACAAAATGTTTATTCCACCAATTTACGCGAATTGCACAACAGATGTGATCTTGGCGGATCTTAAAGGATCACGAAAGCTGAGGAAGAATATAATTTATAGTCTTTCTGTTGTTATCTAAGTTACTAATATTATTTACGACTGCCTGCACATAAATATCAGATTCGAAAGTGACCACACCCTAGTCCTAACCTGCAGAAAGGTGGTCATTCCACAGCGGTTTGGTGTCGTCACTTTGCCCAAAGGCTAGTAATTCGCCTTTTGGGGTTGTCAAAGCCTCCAAAGCGCCATTTGACCACCACGGGGAGTCATTTTTTCTTAGAGTGTAGATGTCACTACACCATATTCCTGACGGAAGAAATAGCTGTCGAACTGAAATGCGTTTAAGTTGAGCACCAGCTCTGCAAGGCGGACATTGAGGTGAGAGAGAGGGTTCAGTTTTTGTCTACAACCAAGAAAATATTGCAGTGCCGGAAGGCCGTCCTGGTGAGGAATTACAATGTAAAAAAAAGGTAATATCTACAGTGAAAAGAACGGTGTCGGAGTTAGGCGTGAATGTATGAAGTTGCCGGGGGAGGTGCGTGGTGTCTTTTATATAGCTAGCCAAATTCTGGACGATATGCTGAATGACATAGTCCACGAAAGCGGACATGTAGTAGAATAGATAAATGGGCTAGTTGGTACATCACTGATTGGAAAGCGCCGAATAAACAAGGACGAAGAAGGGGACAGAGACCCCTTCTTCGTCCTTGCTTTTTCGGCGCTTTCCCTTCAGCGGATATGTAGGCAGAAGGGCAAGATATGGTAGAAACAATGGGGCCACTGGGGGTGCCAAGGTTGTGCATTTTTGGCAGAAAAAAAAAAAAGAGGTTTGGAGATGATTCACAATAAGTCGGCGAACGGGAGAGGGCATCGCGTAGCGCTTGATAGCATGTTGAATTCTGGATTTAATAGATTCTTGGTACTGGTTGGTGGCGTCAGACGGAGGGGTTCGTAGAAGTTAGAAAGAGAAAGTTGGCGATGCCTCCTCCCTGCACTCAGATGTGCTCCATCTGAGTGCGATGACGTGCCGTGGAGTTGGAGGAGTCTGCTAAAAGGCTTTGATTGAGTGGTATTGATAACTGATATTGCGATGTGCGTGTGTGCTCATGCGGTGGTCGGCCGCCAGGTCGGTCGGTTGTCGTCACCACGTGGACGTTGCGACGCGGACAGACAGGCTGACGCTTTCCCGCACCACTCCGGAAGTGAAGACCCCCCGCGGCCGGAAATGGCGGAGTGGAGACGCCACTTCCTGTCTATCCCCGACTTCCGGCGCGTCCTGGGTCCGACACACACAGCCCAACGTTCGCTGGCCGCCCAGGATGCTACCGTTGATGGCACTCCGTTACCTGTACCCTCGACGAATGCGACTCCATTTTGCCCGTGTTGTTGTGAGGGGAGCCGGGTGGACGCAGTGTTGCGACATTTCCTTTCGGCTGCTTTGTGCGCGATTCGCCGCTGCGGTAGCGTTGTAGGGCGAACGGCCGATTGCATCCTGCGAGGCCGCTCTCGCCTGCTGTTTCCGCTCGATCCCTTTTCCTGTTCGGGTGGCTCGCGCTTGACGCGGAGCGAAAGAGAAACGGTCGGCAGCTGTAGCGCGACCGGGATGTCGTTCGTTAGTTGAGCGGTCGGTTGCTGCAATTAGACGCGACGAAGTGCCTAATGGAGCCGACTGGCGATACCCGTTGAAAAAGAAAAGTAACATTAATTTTGTCATTCTGCTGGGAGATTTATTGCATCGCACTGTCGATTTGATGGATCACGCCGATCGGATAACTTATCATTTGCGGTGTAATTGTACTCACAGGCCAAGTCAGGTAGAGTATGTATACGCTACGTAGTGTAACATATTAAAATGTTTTTGTGTCTGTTACACACCTGCAGGTCCCAAGTAAGGTTCTCGTAAAACCATAAACTAGCATCTAAACCTGCAAGACGTCTATTTTTTTTTATTTACAAGAAATATATGATAGGGTAGAAACTCCAATAGCTCAAGCCTTCCACTGTTGTCGTTTTATATGAGCTAAACTCCCCAGAAGTATTTAGAGTTGTCTTTTTTTATTGTTATTTTAACAAAAATAGCTCTCGTTTATATAAACGTAACGACACACGCGTACGCACGCACGCGCACAATTATCCGCATGTTTGTAAAAAAGTAAGACATGGTAAAAAAAATTGGGGTATGTGTTTGTTTATACAACCAAGAACTTAGTCTGCTTCAACGGGCGACTCGTTTCCCAGCTGTAGATGAGAAATTTAGCGAGTGCAGTACAGAACGCTAGCCTTGGGTCTTTAACGTGTACCACGCAGTATAGTTAAAACACATGGTCAGTAAGGCATCAAGCAGTGATCAGAATTGTCGCTAGCGTTTTCATCTTAATCGAATATTGCATTAATCGCCGACTCTGAACCGATTAATCGTTCAAACGTGAACTCTTCTATGAGTCACTTCTTGGCAGAATCAAACGCAAGCAAGTTGCCAATAGAAATTAATACTATTGCTTAAAAATATAAAAGCTCCGAAAACAACATGGACCAAGAAGTAAGAAAACACAACGCGCCTTGTGTTGGCTTACTTTTCTTTTTTTGGCTCTTTTATATATTTAAACTACGAACCAACCAGCCCAATTAACCACTTTGCTAATATGATAGCTACACGTCCTGTTATTCGTTACAATCGAGCAAACAAATCAGTAAAATATCATTCATTCGGACTCGATGACAACCTTGACTGCAAAAAGTGTCATTTTAGGCTTGAGATCCGTGCATTTTCTGGCACGTTTAGTGCCTTACTCACAGCCTGTACTCAAAGAATACACAAGTAAATTTTATCTAAAATATAATTTATTCTATTTTCGGTTTAATTTGCTGCCGGAGAATTCTTTTATGGACGTTGCGTTCCGAATCTCAGGCTTTTCAAATACCTCAATATTTATTAGCGGACAAATTTTTGTCGGTAAAATATGTATACTATTTTCTTTTTCATTTTCCTGACATAATCCATTGCATTTTGATGTATGCAAAACCAAACAATAAAAAAAAATTAATCGGCCTAATTAAAATGTGCTGTTCCCGTATCGCAAATTTGCTAAACGAATCCAGAAAAATGCTATATGAATAAATTCTTAATACTATCAGCCTCAACATTACACTAAAATTATATTAGTTAATTTATAAACGGTCACAAATAATTGGTTTAAAATTTTTAATAAGTGAACAGTGCTACTTACGTCAGATATTTTACTCAAGATACTGTATTTAATATATACCTTTTCTTGTATTTTAGTATCTAGAGAGACATTTGAATGACAGCATATTGAAATATTGAACTGTCATAGCTTGTACTCCATCTCGATTACATTTCATGGTATCGTGTGCTCATTATCTCAGATGAAATTACCAATTACCAACTTTTAAGAAATTTGTCACCGAAATGATTTCCGGACGAACGAATCGTCAGACGCTTCGCGGAAAATAAAGCTAATCCGAATGCGAACATATATATATATATATATACAGGTTTGCATTCATATTAGCTTTATTTTTTTTTTATATATATATATATCGTTTTTGTATTAATACTTTCCTTTGGGCAGTTATATGTGATATTTTCGGAAACATGTTTTTTGTGGAAAGCAAAGTGAATTGGGGCAGAGGGCACTAGAAGCGTCAAGTTTTCGTTAATTGTTTTTTATATATTGTTATTTACATTTTCGGAATGTATGCGTACCGCAAGCTCGTCTGCTTCTTTTGCAGGAGTTGTAGTGACGTCAGAACGCCAGGCTCTGAATGGCTCTGAATGAAGGATAGTGGGTAGACCTCCTGGCAGCTTGTTTTGAGGTCTACCCATTATCCTTCAATCAGAGCTCAGTGTTCTGACGTCACTAGAACGCCTGCAAAAGAAGCAGACGAGTTTGCGGTCCGCATTCTTCTAAGCATTTACAGGTCAATGGTGATAAGTTGAAATACTCATCTGCCCCGTCTTTTTTTTTGTTGTTTCCGCACTTTTCTGAAGAAAACGAAAACACGAAAAAGACAGTGGAGCTAGCTTACCGCACTTTTCGGTCTACAAGCCTCATTGTTTTATAAATGGCATCTCTCTATTAACGGCCATTTTTCACGAAGTTGGTAAATAAGTCGCATTTGTTCGCTTAGGTCCGTGGCTGCGCACAGTTGCTGCAGCCGCGGAACTACGCCGACACGCTTCAGACAGTCTTCGGACTGCTGGAAGAGTTGGCCATCGGCGGGTGCTTTGTCTTTCCTCCTTTGTCGTAAACGTCGATACTACCTATACCTGGCGCGGTTAAGGTCCGCACTTAATGTGAAGAAATAAAAAAAAAACGCACGTAAGTCGCAACGTTTTATAAGATGTACCAATGAAAATTCGAAAGAAGAAAACGCGACTCATGCCCCGGAAAATACGGTATATTATAGGGCATCGACTTCAGATGAGGGGGAATGCATGCAACGACCTGAAAGGACAGCAAGGTCAAGCAGGGAACAACACCAAAAGGGCAGGGTTAATCCCGTCCAAAATGTGACACGTAGAGATTATTATTCGTGTCTAGTTAATATAGACTCCGTTAATATGAACACCCCGCATTATGGACGAAATTTTCAGTGAGCAATTTTTCGCCATGCAATTATGTAAAGTATCAGTACAATGTACAAACCCACATCTTGCCCCTTTTTGTAGCTAAACAAACCGTGTATCTCTTGCTGTTGCTACGCTCGTTAATATCTGTGTTTTGACCATGATTCGTTATTAGGGACGCCTCACACTATGGACGATTTTTCTGGAAACCGGGAGGCGTCCATATTAACGAGACATGACTTTATATACAAAAAACAAAAGAAAACATGGGTATAGATATTTGCGCCTCACCTTATCTCTCAACTCAATAGTTAAGATATCTCTCTACGAAGTTATCTGAGGAACGCTTCACACATGTCACCAAAAATGAAGAACAGCGGGTGAAATGCCTACAATACTTACGTGAGCACTCTTATCCTATAGTTTGTGTACGGGTGGTTTTAATTGTCAGGCATTGCAAGTACTTCAATCCCCTTTCAAATCATTTTTACTCCATTTAAGATACTTTATGGTGAAAGAAAGTTTACTCCTTCAAACACTCGATGAAGCAGGCGTATTGTATCTTATCCTGAATACTTTTGCCGTGTATCTTGTGCAATACTGAGCGAAAGTAAGACCGTCTGGTTTGTGACCGCTTAAAATCTAAAAGTCGTAGCGCGTTGGGGACAAAATATAAAGTTGTGAAAGACTGGAAGAAGTTTGCCATAAGGTTTTAAAACGTTTCTATGGTCAAAAACTTATATTTTGCATTGTTCTTGGCTAGCATGTCATCGCAGAAGACTATGTTGTTATTCTACCACCTGGAAAGCCAGTGGGACGACGGCACGTGAGCGTCACGGGTGCGCCCGGAGTTGCCGGTCAACATGTTGTGTGGGGTTCTTGTCGTGCGCATGATGACGTATTTCTCCCTCTCTCTATTTTTTTTTCTTTCTCTCTCTCGCTCTCTCTCTTTTCTTTTTTTTTTGTAGAATTAATCGCCTTCGCCCTTCACTTATGTCACAAAGTGAAACTCGCAGGTGTTTCTTTCACGATTTATGTACCTTGATCTGGAACGACTGGCCTCCCTTTGGGCAGTCTGCCACATGTCGAGCTATATTTTTGGAGCAAAAATAATCATAACAACATCTTCCGGTTCTTTTTTATTTTTTACTCTTTTTCAGAGCCTTCGCCAATTACTTTTATTATTATTCCCCTCTTGTGTTCTTCCTTACCGTCAGCACTTTTAGTCCTGGTTACAAACTCGAAAAGTTCAGTTTCTTGCACGAATGTTTAGACAGCAGAAAATAGTCCTTTTTGAAATGACGTCACATGTCCTTGGTGCTAGTAGCGATTTATCTAGTACAATACCTCTGCCATCCGGAGGTTTATAACATGATGCATGTTATAAACGTGATGGATGCGGATATTGCCTGAGCCAGAGCGCTGCAACGACTTCATGTTTCCGTCTGCTAGTAATGACTGACAACTGTACAATCATAGTTGCACAATACATTTGCGTCCCATCTTTCATATATGACGCTTATTAGCCACGGAATCATGCGACGCATTCTAGAAGGAATTGGCGTTATAAAAAACAATAAACATAATCTACTTGAATTGGAGGGCCACTAAGTAGATTTTGTATTCCAAAATAAAATTACGAGTGAATGGACATAATCAGCGAATATGTCACTCACATCGTTAGTCTTGTCTTTTCTCGAGTTCCATTAATTGAAGCATTCTTCACAATATCACCTTTGTGTCAGTAGAAAGAAAGATATTAGTAAGAGACAGCGCACCTTTTTCATGGTGGCCATTTTAAAGTTGTTCATGCGACTTTTTTATTATTTAATTAACTCTAACTATTGCGCTAAACCTGTAAAAACATCTTGTAGAAAAAAAAAAAAGAAGAGCCTGGATCTCGCTCGCCAGTGTTTGCCTATTAATTAAGTAATTGCAACATCTCTCTTTTTTTTTCAGGAATACTTTACGTGACGGCACGTGATTACCCCTAGATGGGGTCCTAGCTGTGTTTTAAGAAATGAGAAGCTTTACTCAAAACGTACTTTTAGCGCACATAATATATATATATATATACACGATTGAAAACAAAAACATAAAACATTTATATATGAATTAAGATATCGTTATTCGAGTTATGTTAATCCCCATACTCATTTTCATCTCAAGAAAAGAGCAAGCTTTGCTTATTGTTCACACGCCGCGCGAAGTAGTTCTTACAAATTTGGTTGTCGGAGAGAGAAGCGATCGCCTTTGGCGTTTGAAACGTGCACGTCTTGATAAGATAGCTCATACCTACTTTAAGATGCACCTACGTATATCTTAACTTTACGCATAAAGAAGCGAATTAGTAATGCTCTGCGGAAAGTCCGACTTTTTTTTTTTTTTACAACGGTTTTTGAGGTGAAAATGAGTATAGTCAACACAGATGCGTTTTTACTACGAGGTGATCATTTCGGAAAACTAATCCACGTGCGTCCTCATTTGACTCACGTGATTAAGACCTTTGATGGGCATATATGAGAACCTTCTCATTTGCATGTCGTATATACCTTTAAAATATTTCCAGTTTCCTTTAAAAACAAATTATGTTTCGCAAAAGGTTAGTCTAATTTTTAATATATAATATAAAATAAAATTAAAAAAAAAATGTCATCGTAGGCAATCCAGATTTTTGTTTATCTGTGCCTGAAAACGTTTCGATTAATGGTGCTCATCAGGAACCCCGGTGCGCTTAAAAGAACTTATTAAAGCAATTATTATTCTTAGAGAATCTTACAACTATTAAAAAAGCGAGATCATGAAGCCATTTCCTGTCACGTGGAGTATTTGTGGGGAAACATTAATCGAGTTATTACGTAATTAACGAAAGCAAACACCGGCGAGGGTGCTTCACATTAGAAATTCGTCTGTCCCGCTTTATAATATAATCTCTATGGCAACGGAATTTTTTTTTTTTTTTTTTTACATCCTGTCTGTAATTGTTATGAGAATAGTGACCGAGTGCGCAGGTTCGCGAATAAAAGCAAATGATAACAAAAGCCGCACATTTTCAGGATGGCCGCTGTGGAAATGACCGCGTGCCTGGTTCTTCGTGATGATCGTAGATGGTCAACCCCTGCGATATATGAGGAAGGAAGCCGAGCAAGTGGCGAGGCCCAAGAACCGTTTTGTCGAAACAATACGTGCCATCTACGCTGTCATGGAACACTAGACTCCCTGCTCAGTGTCCTAGCGCAGATTGAATTCGGAGTCAACAACATGCTCTCTTGCCCTCCCCGCGTATGTTCGTTGATTCCGCCTTTCTGCAATGCACTCCGCAACCAGCTATTCGAAATCTCCGCACTAAACGCTAGCGGCACGCAGGAGCAGCAATGGCGTCTTCATTGCCGAGAGCGTCGCGATAAAAACGGTCTTCGAAAATTTCCGATTTACTATCCATATTCCCTCCGGGATAACTTGACACGGGGGCAGGCACGTAGCCAGGATTTTGTTTCGGGGGGGGGGGGGGGGGCCCATGCCCCCCCCCCCCCCCTGGCTACGTGCCTGCACGGGGGGTACTGTTTCCTTCTGCTTGGCGCGGGAGATTGCTGGTGCTAACTATAGTCGGTCGGTGACAGGTCGAAAGCTCAGGGCAAGCTCCTCCCACCTCCTTCCCCCTTAGCAGAGCGAACCTGGAGAGGAGGCGACCTCCTCCGCAGTGCTCGATCTGCTAAAGCGGGAAGAGGTGGAGGAACTTCCCCTGAGCTTTTAACCCGTAATCGACCGTAGTACCTAAATATCGCGGTTTCTCGGTTACAACCACCCACAACATTGAAAGAAAAAAAAATCAACCACACGTTTTTATTTTTTTTTTACGGCAAATTGCGTAGAAAGAGAATAACTACAGGGTGATTACGATGTCGCGATGGATTTTTGAAGGAACCGTAGAAATCTGTTTTTAATCGGGTAGAATTTTTTTTTTTAAGTCACTCTCCCCTCCCCTTTTTTCTGAAAACTTTCCGGTCGTCAGTGAGGTGAGGTCCATGGGCCGTTCTCTCTCTCTCTTTCTCTTTATATATATATATAAAACTACATATATATATAGTTATTATATAGTATATATATATATATATATATATATATATATATATATATATATATATATATATATATATATATAAGTCAAAGATACGTACTGTCGGAGTTACTAACACGAAGTTTATTACGACGCTTCGAGCGGGGACCGCTCTTCATCATCTTCATCATATATATATATATATATATATATATATATATATATAAAGAGAGAGAGAGAGAGAGAGAGAAAACCCAGGTAAGAGTAACACAATGTTTTTTTTTCTTTTTACTTCACTACATTTTATATTAAGCAGGATATCCAAAACGAGAAACTATGCTCCCGGCAGCCAAGCACTCGAGCTAAAAGTGAAGTCTTCGAACTGACATGCACGTGCGCTAAAGGCATAGGCCATAACGTCATCTGCCGATGTCGCATTGCTTCCAGTGACACGGCGTGGACGCCGAACCATATTTGCACCTCTAGGCTGTCACAACCAGAAGCCGTACGGCTGCGACCAATCTCCACAAGACGCGTTTTCTCGAGCAGTTGTGGCCAAATCAACTCGATGCTCAAACGAGACGTCGTCCACTTACGTAAACCATCTCCGGCTGCAAGATGGTGTTGACACCGCCGTGCAGAACTTGCTCCAGCTTGGATGTCCGGGAATGCCGACTTGGGTTACGTAATTCCTAGCTCGATGTGTCCCGAACGAAGCCTTGGAATGGGCGCCGAGACCGCCTCCTTTCCTTGACTCGCCCTTGCTGACGAGCCGCTTGCGATCCCCTAGGACACTTCCTGTTGGTGTAGGGCTGCAAAAAATCCTCGCGCAAACCGGCGAGGCGTCGAAGCACCAGGTGCAGAGCCGCGGTGTCTTGAGTTGGTTGTTTACCTAGCACTTTGTCCTGAGCCTTTGACGTCGCAGAAAATATCCCCGGACGAGCTTTCGTTGGTTAGCAATTACACCGAAAGTTGGTACCTTGTTGAGTAGTCGGCGTTGGAACAACAGCAGTAGTGGATGTGTACTGAAGATCTGGAAAAACTCAGCCCTGCCGCCGATTCCACCTTTGACGACGTTGACAAACGGCGAGCGCGGTGTCGTCGTCCTTTATCCGCCGAACCTACTCCGGTGGCACCGTCCGCCGAACTCACGTACCGCGACGCTGCGAACAGACTGAAGAAACTGCTGTACTCCGTCCGTCTGTCCCCAAATCTGGAACTGCGGTCTGAATACTCGTACCAGGTGACAAGCGCGGCTGTGGCTCCCTTGAGAGAGGGCGAAAGCGGAAGAAGAAAGGGTGACGGGAGAGAGGGGAAAGGTTGGAAGGAGAGAGGACCAGAACAGGGGGATAAACCGGGGGACAGGGGACATCCACGTTTCCGATGGCAAAAGAAGAGCGAAAGAGAACGATGGATCGGGAAGCGAGGTCTCAGAATAGTTAGCTTCGATCGGGGCACGCACAGAAAGGGAAAGCGGTCCCCTTGGGCTCTTTCGGGGGGCGACTGGAGGGGTCGGCGCGGGGGGGGGGGGGGGGGGTCACCGGGACCGCGTCCCCTTCTTCCACCCGGGGACCCGAACACCGGATAAAGGAAGCGGGGTCGGTCTCCTCTTTTCGGCCCTCCAGTTCTCCTGAGCCGGCAGCGGGGGGGGAGGGAGGAGGCGCATCCGGCCCTGCCCTCCACCTTTGTGGGCCGCCAAGACACGCGCAGTCCAGGTGTGCTTCGGAAACTGCCAAATTTCAGAAGGTTGTCGCCTCGTAATTTTTCTTTCTTCGTAGCTTTTTTTTTTTGTTTTCTTCTGCTGGGCGTTGCGATATGTGCGTTTGATCTTTGTTTCGTTTCGCTAAGTTTCCATGCTCGGATGTGCGTCCGCGGGTAGTCCATTGTTGTGGGGCCGTCCCTGTGGGCTTGTTCTGATGGCGGAAGGATGTCGTCTTCGAGACTGAGGAAGGCTCTAAGAAAACGAAACACCCCAGTTACAGTCGCTTTTGTTTTTGTTTGATTTTTTTTTCACTTTGAGGTGAAGTTTGGGGGGATTTCACGTCGAGTGAAGTACGTCAAGTTGACGTGTGTGCTCTCTCTCTCCCGACTACGCCCTCGGTACCATCCACCAACGATTTTCTTTTCCTTCGAGGAGAGCCCGGTGGCAATCCTCTTCCAGCTAGAACCTTACAGTATAGGTATATTTCTTTGGTGGTAAAATCAATGCAGAATCCATGAGCAAAATCTGATTATCAATGTGTGAACGGTTCGCTTCAAGATGTTAGTGGAGTAATGTGCGTTCACTGTAGAATTCAGCACTAATAAAGTTCCAGGAGTGCCGCGTGAATAACGCCGAAGCAGTCTTGTTTTTGTTGTTTGTTACGTTTAATGTAGCATCTAATGTAGCATCCAACAGAATTTTATTATTTTTCTGAAGTAGCGATGAAAGTAACGGCGTCACTTTTGTTATTACTTTGAGGATAAGTAGGTTTTCATTAATCTCTACCTGGCTATAGCCACCTGTGAAAGTAATGCAAAAACCTAGTTACCTTTACACAGGCGCTTGCTCCTTGTGACTGATCACTTGTATGTTGATAGCTTGAAGCACAATTTGTTTAAATATTTTAGGACGTATCAGCCGTTAAACAACGCGTGTGCAGAGACCAATCACTGTAAATAGGAGGGTTCTGGCCTGTTGTCCCTTGATAGGCGTCACTACTCCGGCCTGGTGTCAACAGTCACGGCAAAAGGTACTGCTCCTTGCGCGATGTTTTGTTCGTGGCTTGCCAGAAGGAACTCCGCGCGAGGAAAACATTCGAACAACAATTTTCAGAAGCAACTGCTGCATGATTCAAACATGAAGTAACATGCGGACTGGGTAGGGGGGAGGCTGGGCCAAAAATGTATTCTACGTTAAAAGATTAAAGGATAATAGTTTTCTTTGCACGCACTGAAAAACACTGGTATTCCTTGACTAAAGTGCTCTTGGTGTAATTTTTTTTTTCAATGACCCCTAGCCAACATCTTGCTCGAATTGTAATATTAACCTACGACATAGAGCTACCTATACTTGGCACTATACTTCGTTTCAGCTTATGTCCGAGCGCGGCCGATGTTATGAGCCGAAGGGCCAATCAAACAGCGAAAGAGGCACAGCTTCATGGCGTGCTCTCTGCAGTTGATAGGACCAGCGGGTATTCGCCGTCTCTGTGTGCGCTGCTCCGCCGGCTAATCCTATCAAGAGCAGAGAGCACGCCATGACGTTGCGCTTTTTGCGCTATTCGATTGGCCCTTCGGCTCATAACATCGTCCGCGCTCGGACCGAAGCTGAAACGAAGTATAGGCGTACGGCGCGTCTAACTCGATTGTTGCAGCCACGGGTGACTGACACGGTGCCTGACACAGAAATAGAAACCCTGAAATTAAAAGAACTCTTTTGGTTGGTAGTCACCCAACACGAATTCCCGGTAGGAAAGAGGAGAGTCACATTTTTTTCTTTTCTTTTCTTAAAAATCGAAATACCTTTAAGCTTTTTTCTTTTTCTTTTCCATTCTTTTTTTCACGGAGTAACATGTCAATTCACTGACTTGTTTGACGCACACGCGTGGCATCGGATATCCCGCAGAACTTGCAAACTTGTACGCGCTACTCGAAAAAAAAAAGCAATTGATTGCAATTACAATTACCCTCGGTTAAAAAGTATTCAATTAAATTACTCGAATGCTTTAAATGAAATGTAATTGACCATTACTTGAAAAAGTAACCTTTACATTTCTGGTCACTTCCGATTTTCAAAGCGACAATTTTCTCTTTGTTTCAAAATGGGTCGTTCGTACTGTCCATTACTGGAATAAAATCATACAATTATAAACTATTTCTCTTCTTAATTCCAATTTTTGCAAACGTATCCTCCCGTCAAGCACGTGGATCGAGGATTCCTTGATAGAAAACTTGTTCAAACAAAGGGCTCGTAGGAAGGGTACGGAAAACCAGCAACGATTACGAGTGATTTTAATGCTTCCTAAAGTAATCAAATTACTCCCGCGATTACTTCCTAATAAGTGTATTCAAATGGTTGCAAAACTACTTTTACAAAATATTTGGTTAAGAGTAATTTGATTAGTTGTAATGAGTACCGAAAAAGCTTGCGCAGAAGAGAGCTACAGCGCAGGCTCCGATCGCGTTCCATAATCTATAGTAAAAAAAAAAAAAAATAGCATCGCGCAGAAGGGGATTTCTGTAATTGTCAATATCAGAGTACTAACATGTTTATCAGGGCCCGTACGGTCCCACTTTCTGAACAAGCGACCAAAGCCTCTCGTCGATCACAGGGAAACGCAATACGTTTGGCTTCGCAGGAAATCAAACTCAAGTTCATAATGTCACGAATTGCGTCTACACTACAGGTGACATGGACCATATCTGCAGGCAGTGTTTTTTTTTTTTTTTTTCATTGTTTGACTCGTGAAACGAGGCCTCGAAGACATTTACACGCGATGACATCTTTGGGTCGTTCACCTTGACGGTGTACTCGCATTTTGCCCAGCCTACCGGTAACAAGAAGCGGTCTAGATTTTATACAACAGTCGCTCGACCGAATCTTGAAGAAGGACATTTCTCGGAACGCCCAAAAGAACCTCCTTTCTAACTCAATGTCACCCTCATCCATCCTTTCCAAAAAACAAAAAAAAAATGAAACTAAAATTACGAGACAAATAAAATACAACTTTGATGGGGTTATCGGCTTCAAGAAATACATTCTACCCTTGTTTACATCCACGTACTTTTTTTTTTTTTTTTCAATATTCGCATAACTCAAATCGCACGCGTTTACGAATGAATGAAAAGAAAATTTATATATCCTCGTTGAATTCTTTGAACACGACTCCTCGAAGATGTGTTCGCCATCTGCCCATGGCCACATAACACCACCACCCTTCTGTCCCCATATAAAAAAAAAAAGATCTCAAAAGGCAAATATATAAAAAAGCCGACCCCCTCGCACTAATTATTGCCCCCCAAACCATCTTGCACCCTTCCTTCGGATTGTTGTGCATTGCTTGCCCTTCGTCGGTCGTGCTACCGACCCCGTCTCGCTTTTTTTCTCCTAACCCTCCCTATAGTGTTGAAGCAAGCGCGCATGTAATGTCCTGTGTTGTGAGTACGAGTGCTGTAGAGTTCGGCTATTGTCGCCACAACTATCGCGTCGCCACAACTATCCGATTAATCCGAGTGTTCCAATATCCGAATTTTGTTTGCAACAACAACGTGGGCCTCGGCAACTCAGAGTCACTTGACTATCGCCGCACTGTGATACTATCGGAACCATGCCTACAGTAAGCGGCCTTTGTACTAGGAAGTCGAGTGCTTATACCCGCTTCTAGTAGCAAGGGATCGGTATTGGGACATTGAACCGGCCCGAGGCGTGCGTCGGAAAGGTCAAACCCATAGGTGCACCGAAAAGGGTGGGAAGAACGCAAGCTGACGGTTAACACGTGAGTCCTTGCCGCTTTCTTAATCTCCCCAGTGTACGAATAATTGTGCACGATTAAAGTCTGAACGCGTACAAAACAACTACCGAAGGCCCGCTGCAGGACCCCTGACAATATGCTATAAGCACATACGCGTGTTTTTGTCGTTGCTTTTACATAAACAAAAGAAACAAAAGAACCAATCTACTCAAATATATTTGAGGCTCAAAATCGAACATTTTTCTTCTGCAAGCCCGCTGTTCTATAAAACCGGCTGTTCAAGGGCCCAGCTCTCCTTTCTTTTGTCAGTGTGGTGACGTCAAAAAACTCGGAATGTTTTAGAAGTCACAAGTCGTCTGGGACGCATTTTTGTTAATGAAATATTACAACACTTAACAGCTAAATCTAACAACCATCGAGGCACCATAACGATATCGATGTTTGCAAAACTTCAACCTTCACCCGAGGTCATCGGCATAACCCACGTGCTTTCTGAGTCTCTGACGTCACTTTACTACGCAAGTCTCTGATATCGATTCATCTTTAGTCCTTTTCTTTTTTTCTTTTTTTTTTAGTATATACACGATTGTATAACTGACAAATGATTGAGCTGTGGCATATCCTAGCACTTCGCACAAAGAGACGTCCGAGGAAGCATTTATCAATGGCGAAGGCCTCCGTGAGCGAAACTATACGGCGAGCAAGTGTTTCAAAACGCGTCTTTCGCGCACCGGAACGCAAGGAGGAGCACGCCAATGAAAGGGCAACATAGAGAGAGTGTGTGTGTGTGTAGGCGGTGTGGACGGAAAAGGGGGGGGGGGGGGGGGGGGGGAGAGAGCCACTTGTGTACGTGCACAGGGCGAATTTGTCACTGACTCAGAGCAACATAGAGAACGCGCCATGACGAGGCAGCCGAGCGAGCGTAGTCATTGGTTCAGGTCGGGGGTAAACAAAAGTCCGGGGGCGCGTTTGAAGGGTAATGGCATGGCATACGTATCCCTGGACAAGTTCCTACGAAATCGGTGACGTCACCTTTTTCGTGGTTCGAAATCCGCCATGTTACAGGCGAAAAAAGCATGCAAAACTCAAAGCTGGTCCGCGGGCCACAAGGAACGTATCCGGGGCGAGTCTGCGGACCTATTGAATGTTGCGTATCACGTGGGCGAACGTCGTAAAATAGGTCCGCGGACTTGTCGTACCACGGTTATCGAGATTTTAAACCCGTTCAATTGCCGCTTTTTCCTGTTTCGGCCAGGTTCGTGGGAGGTTCGCAGACTCCGCTATAGAAAAGTGTTCGCTCAAAGTGTTGTAATAAAAATCATCAGGAAAGCAAGAACTGTCAAATTAACTGATTGTTTTTTTTTTTTAGAAACATGTTTAGCTTGGTTAATTCCTCATTTAATTGAGCAACGGGAAGGACAGTGTACTTGTTCTCTTGTACTAATAAAAATGGCAGCACGTTGGTGGGGCAGTGTCATTTTAAGTCTTGCTATCCCATCAGGTCGGGGCCCAAAGAAGTCATAAAAAATTTAATTGAAAGACGTCACTGCCAAAACTGTGATTTTACAAAAAGCATGGAGAGCGAAGACTCTTCTCTTTAACATTTACTCACCCCCCCCCCCCCCCCCCCCCCACCGCCTTACGTTGGCCCGCGACCTTCCCGGTGTGGGCTGTCTGGACCCCACACTCAAATTAGTTTGAGACCACTGGTTTATATGTCTACTTACACAAGCGCTGTCAACTGTCCCTACGCCAAGGACACTTGACTCAATCGCAATCGGCCGGAATTTCACGGCAGCGCCAACTGTCATTGAGCCGCTAACGATTATTGACTTCAACTGAGCTTGCCTACCTCAATTAACTGGCGGTGGTTCGCCCCTAATAGCAAAACTAGGCGGCGTGCGCCGCATTGCCGTAAAACCACCGATGGCCAGAGCCAGCGAAGCACTTACTAATGAGGAAGATTGGGGGAGGTATCTGGAAAGTATCATAGCATCAATTATTGTCGAAAGAGGTATGATTCGGGGCCAGAGCTGCCTCTAAAACGATCACGGCACGTCGCGGAAGCCCAGACCCGGCAAGCGCGGATTGTGATATCGGCGTCGATAAGACTTTCGTTGTGTCTTTCTTGCTTAAATTCGTGTGAAACGTTGTCATTACAGTTTTTTTTTTTTACTATAACAAACAACAACAGAGGTTGGCTATATTTCGTGTCAAATGTTTAAAATGAATAAAATGTGTGCATATAAATAATTTGCATCACTTTAAACAAAAACAAACAAAAAAAAGTAGTGTTTTATCAGTTTTTGGTTTTATCTCGGTTTCAACTGGGATCGAAAGTTGGAGTCACTGATCTCGATGACAATTGCTGGATCGCGTTTTCCCTAATCGTGATTGCGGCCACCGGACGGCAATCTTACATGCAGAAGAATCGCGTTTTTGCCAGCGTTATAGACTGGCGGCGGCGGGCTGAAGACACGTTTTCTACTCGTTTGTCGTCATTCGCCGAAGAAGTTTTTTAAGCGCTTGTGGAAACGGTAAGACTTGCCTTTGAGAACACATGGAAATTTCTACGAAAGCGCAGCGCCGTAGGAAAAAGGCACCACTCGTCGAAAGCAAGTTTCGCCGGTCTCAAAGCTTCCTTGACACGCCGAAGTGCTGCGTCTATATTCAGGCTATCAAAAGTAATCTGGAATATACATTTTATTTCGGGAAAAGGCAAAAATACCTAAACTGCTTTTCCTATTTCGTATAATCAGAGGATTATTTATCACGCGTTCTTGAAATTATCTTTATTTTGATTTGACTCAAATATAAATTAAACAGGCAAATGCTTACTGCGAAATCAATATGTTCAATAATAAAATCAATGATCAATCTGTTTAATAATAAAATGCTGTGAAATCGGTTTGACTTTGTAGATCAATAATTTCTGTTCCTAAATGTGCTAATCGCTTGCAGAGCATTATGATTTAGGCGGTGTAGGATACATAGCTATTTATTCTTAGATGGTCTAGGTGGCATTCAATTAGTTTATGTGACACCGAATAAAACGTTTTCGTTTAATGTTCAGATGTGGTCCACCATTATTCTTTTAAAATCACAAACCCTATTATTACAAAACCTTTGCCGCGAAGCTTTCGGATATTTCATTGAACGCATCGGTGCTCAATTTCCATCCGGAGGCTGGGTATTCGTCACCAATTTTCTTTCTATTTGGGCACTTCCCAGGCAAGCCTGATGGTTCCATAGAAAGGCCTGTTGCTGGGCACGATGTGTGTCAGGCGTGTCAATGTAGGATGCTGTCGCATCAGCCACAATAAACTTTAACTCTGTATCGCAGGATAGCTGTAAAGCAAAAGAAATTCATGTGTTATTGCCGTGTTTCTTAACTATTATGAGCCGCTTCCCGTCAGTCATTCCCCTAAACAAGCTGCTAAACGAGTTTCCAACTCGTCTTTAAGCTTTTATATTCCCCGAGGCAACGCATTGTTTTGCCTGCGCTGCAGGCAACTGGAAGGAGTTAACGTTTTTATCACGACTGTCAATCCTTGTTTTGCCTCTTCTAAATTTTGTTTACCAGTTTCGTTTTTTTTTTATTTCTTTTTTATGCTTCGTACCGTACGTGTGAACTATGTGGCTGAGGACGAGGGTCAAACAGCAAAGCTCTATAATCTATCGCAGGCTAAGAATGGGAGGACATGCTCCTTCCACAAGTCCGTTCACTCTTTCCGCTCTAGCAGAGCAAATGCTAGAGAGGAGGCCAGTGGAGAGAAGGAAGCCATAACTCATGGCGAACAGAAAGCTTCGTGGTGGGATAGGGCATGCCCTGCTATTCTGAACCTGCAACGGACCATAGCGGGGAAGGCCCACCCGTGATGTAATTCATCCGAAGGGAGCACACTGTGCGTCGCCTCTGTCACGTCACGGACTCTATATATGCACCGAGAGAGTGAGGGAGAGGAGGAGGCGAGAGGGGACGTCAAAACGCCGAGCTCTAGTTGGAAGGATTAGTGGGTAGAACTAAAGCTAGGTGCCTTAGTCTCCACTCCACTCGTCGAACGCGTTAGAACGCGCAACGCTGGCGTCAGGCATGCTCTCGTATTCGAATGCGTTCGGCGAGTGAAGTAAAGACAAAGGCAGCTAGCTTTAGGTCTACTCATTATTTATTCCAACCAGAGCTCGCCGCTCTGATGTCAGCAAACTTTTTCAGGTTTCCGAACCTTTTTTTTTATTGTGTACATATGTTTTGGAAGCACCGAGGTTATTTATCCACCCGCTTCAGTGAACTTCTCTTCAAACAATGTATTGGTCTTGCTTATACTGGGTTTGCGTGAATGCTTTGAGCATTGAACACGGCTTCAGAAAACGCCGTACCTGCGAAACACAGCTTTCTGCTTTTAGCCATGACATTCATATTTCCCTCTTCCTCTTTCTCAATTTTTCCAAACCTTTGAATCGTGTTTTTTTATATATATATATAAACTTCTGCTAACAGAACTGTTTGTTCACACTTTCCCTTGACTTTTTCGTTCTAACATGAATTTAAAAGTTCCTCTCCTATCGAACCCAGCATGTGCACGTCAACAATTGCCGTTCCCGCAGCACTCCTGTAACCACTTTCATACCGCAAGGATCTGTTCTTGAACCCCTGCTTTTTCTTGTGCACATTAATGATCTCTCCATTTCGCTATCCTCCATGATCTGCCTGCTTGTTGATGACCGCGTTATCTATAGCTAACAGAAATGACTCACGTAATTTACAGACTGATCTTGACGAAAATAACGTATGGTGTTCAAAGTAGCAAGTTCTCTTAAATGTTTCCAAATCTAAATCCCTCTCTTTTTTTTTTTCGAACTCGCCAACATCTTTATGTTTTCTACTCTATTGGTAAGCTCAACGTATATTCCGTCTCAATTTACAAATATATTGGCGCTCACTTTACTCACGACCTTTCCTGGAGAACTCAAATTAACGGCATCATTCTCGATTCAAACCGCACTCTTGGTTTTCTACGATTTAATCTTCGTCTCACGTTCTCATCTGTCAAACGCCTCGTACACGTCAAGTTACTAAGCCCAAAATTAGAATATGCATCATCAGTCTAGGACCCTCATCTGACATAGAATCACTTCAGAACCATCCAGCTCGCTTTGTGACGCCTCAGTACTCCAAGTTTGTTTCCATCACTGAACCTAAACAAAACTTATCGTTGGCCCCGTTATGTTCACGCAGACCAGGCACATAACCAGAATTTTGTTTCAGAAAAGGGGGGGGGGGGGGGGGCCCGCCCATGACAAAATGTTGTATGGAGGGGGGGGGGGGGGAGGGGGGAGAGGGGGTCCCAGCAAAATGGAAGATTTGGGGGGGGTGGGGCCCGGGCCCCATGCATGAGCCCCCCCCCCCCCTTCCCTGGCTAAGTGCCTGACGCAGGCGTATTGCTAAACTGTGCCTTTTCGCAGGTTTTATTACGATGACCACATAGCTCATTCATCTTGACACCTCATCGCATATCCTCTCGTGTTGATCAACCTGCAAAAGTTGGCCTTCCTTTTACCCAAAATACAGGATTCTTTCAATTATTTTTCCTGGCGACATCTGCGGACTGAAATGGCCTGCCCGAATTCATTCTCCACTCAAGATATCGACTCGTTCCGCATTTTTCGTAAACCTGCTCCCTTAAAAAGGGGTACTCCGGCGATTTCTTCATGGTCCCCGATTTGCTTGAAATGTTGCTAAACTCGCCAAACAACATCGCTAAAATAGTATCCCAAATATTAGGTCAAAATAATTTTTTTTCACGAAGTTATTGAATTTACAATTTTGGTCCTCACCGTGTTTTTCAAACCGAAAGTCTCTACTGGCAACAACGAAAAAGTGACGTCAATGGAAGGCAGGGGTTCACTTTTTGGGCTGTAGAATTTATTCCCAACTGATTCCAAGCAGTTTCATGGTGTCAAATCAATGCTTTGGAAGCTCGCTCCAGTACCCGCGCGCCAGCACGGATCAAAAGATTGGCATATTCTATTTTTTAGACTGCTTGCTCGACTGGCAAGCCTGCCTGCCACTGACGTCACAGCACTGAAAAGTGCGGGTATATTTGAATGTTGGTTTTTGCATCATTTTCATTTGCCGATTTCACAATAACTAATATGAATTTCGCGATACTAAATAGCATACTGGAAAGGGTAAAGGTCGGGGAGTCAGAAAATATAGTTAGTTGAGGTAGCTCGAAAAATCGCCGGAGTACCCCTTTTTAATGCAACAACCCTGGCTCCAGGGTTCTTAAAATTTTTAAATAAATAAAATACATAAATAAAATGTTCTATAGCTCTGCTCTGGCAAAAGTTTGGCTGCTGTCGTGTCATTTCTTATTTAAAACTCGTCAGTTAGGCTTGGAGCACGTAACGTTCATATGTCGACGTCCTGTGGGCGTTGTCTAGAGATACACCCGCAAGAGGCATTCTCTGGGAGAATAATGTGTGGTAATGTTTGTTAAAGTCAATATTCGTCATGAGGAAAGCACGGAGGAATCATTACGAGTACACTCTTAGTCCGGTAACGGCTATTTTGGCGTGAAAAAGTGCCTCATTTTTAACGGCTACTCGCGGCGTTACATGTCACGCCGATATTGGCGTTACAAAAGTCACGGCAATATTGACGTGACTTCTGCGGCGCCGTATTGGCGTTACAATTTTAGTTCGGTAACGGCTATTTTGGCGTGAAAAGGTGCCACTTTTTAACGGCTATAGAGTCAGGAGCCAAATGTTTTTCTCTCGATCACGCATGCAGTTGCTGATGGCCGAGTTCCAACGTTTACTCGACCTCACTGCAGAGTAAAGTCGTGGTCACACTACTAATACAGTCATGTCTCGTTAATATGAACCCCATTATTATGGATACCCCGCTATACGGACACCACTTTCGGGGACAAACTGGGAAAATACATGCATTTTTGTCTCGTTATTATGGACAACTCACATTATGGACGAATTTTTTTACGGCAACGGAGGTGTCTATATTAACGAGACATCACTGTATATCATACAAAAGAACAGTCTGCACAAAACCTGTCTGTAGACGTGTTCGAAGCACACATACTATGTATGAGGCAAACATGCGTCTAAGATGCTTGACGCGTGTCCCCAGATAATTCGCTCATCATGTGTGCAGCGAACACGCTGTCTTTTGAATGATGTATGAGCGGTGTGACTCCGGCTTAAGGGTGTTGTACTTCGGCTCGGCGTCCAAAACATCTCGCATTCAGCGACGGTCTGTCTGTGTTGTCACGTGAAATGACCCGAAGGTGTGACTGGAATCTACTCTAGTGAGATTTGAAGTACAGCCCTGAGCCTCACCAAAGCAAACAAGAGGGCATTAGCTCGATCTGGAGCGGCGGTTAGGCGGCCGTTCGGCAGCGTCACTTCCGGCTTCTGAGATTAACAAAAACCTTTCAAGAAAAAAAAAACGAAGAAGAAAAAACTTGAACAGGAAGGGAATCAGGCCGGAAGCTGGAAAAGATTCCCGTCAAAACATTTATTTATTTATTTATTTATTTATTTATTTATTTATTTATTTATTTATGTGCGGAGTGGTAGCCAAAAGAAAGAGACTCTGGGTACGATGCCCGTGCCGGCCTCCCCCGCGACTAGAACCGTGTGCTTCCCGTCGCTTCGAGGACTTCCGAAAGAAGCGCGCTTCCTCGCGATGTTTGGTCGGGCTTTTTGTGAACATCTCGGCAGGGGCAAAGCCGGAAGCGTGCGGACCCCCGACTCGGAGCATCCGACTCCGCATGCACCTTCTCTGTGTAGACGGGTGGCGCGCGACGCACGCGATCCAGATGTCGCAGCCGATTGTCAGGCGACGAGCGCGACATCGCACGGGCTCATAGTCGGACCTCCCTCGACAATAGTTTATGAGGGTGTATTCACTATACACCTTTTCCACAAGCGCGCAGCCATCTTGAATATCGTCACTTCTGGTATGCGGTAAAACATCTTTTTGATCTCTCCTCGCAGCTGGAAGGTGTTTACGAAAAATGCGTGATTGTCACACATTCTTGATTTGCCTCACCTATATTTTCTCGCATATTCCAGGTTCAAACGTTTTATTATTTTTTCACCCCGCATACCAGATACGGAACCCACGTGACTGAGAACGACAGGAAACAGAAAAGGTCTATACCTGTTTTCACCTCAAGAAAAAAGTACGTTTTGCGCATTGTTCCTACGCGGCGCGAAATAGTTCTCACGAGATTCGGTTGTCGGAGGAAAAAGCGATACCTTTGACGTTTGGAACGTGTACATCTTGATAAGATAGCATATATCTAATCTAAAATTCACCTACATATGTCTTCATTATCCACATAAAGGGGGAAATTAGTAACGTTCCGCGGGGAGCCGGACTTGTTTTACTTCGGTTCTTAAGGTGAAAACAGGTATAGTCATACGCGAATAGTGAAGTTTTAGTTCGAAGCGAATTCGAAAACTTAGCTAAACTCGTGGAGGACGTTCCCAAGCTTCCACTTGTCAATTTATGACCTAATTCTAATATATTTATAATTGTGGATTGTGACCTCAGAAACTGTGATGCCTTACGATGGCAAAATAATAATAATGCTGTTTGTATACTCATACGGCCGGACGTTAGTCGGCCTCAGTGGGCGTCTGGTGTTTCGGCTGTAGATGATAAATTTAGTCAGTGCAGTACAACCGCTAGCCTGGGGTCTTTAACGTGCATCACGCAGTAGTGATACACGACCGCACGCCGGTACGATGCTCATCCAGATCAAAACGGGCAGGGATAGGATTGAGCCCAGGATTCCTGGGTTCTGCAGCGCGAGCTTTTGCTCCACGTGCTCCAAGCTGGTGAGCGCTGGCCCACTCGGCCACCGATCCCCCTTCTTTCTTTCTTGCGTTCTACCTACAGTTGTCGTAGTTTTCGAGTATTGTTTCATAGCAGCGGTTAAAGGGGCGGTGCAACGATATTCGTTTTGAGCGTTTTTCACTTTGTATGAGCTTACTGGCACTAGTGGGACCCAAGTACACTCACACGCAACGCCACTGAACAAGAAACCTCTTTGTTGCGGTGTAATTTCAAGGAGAAAAGCGAGCGTTTTCTTTCAATCTCTCCTTCGCAAATTTTGATGACGTACCCTGGTGGTAGCAGCATCCTCCAGGGACGATATTTGAATGTGGCTCATAGATTGGACCCGAGCATTGCGTGAGCACTCGATTTGGGCTCGTGATAATTGATAGCTCGAGAAGTATTCGGGTGGTTGCCCGTGTCCAATCACTGCGATGACGACAATAGCCGAGCCATAACAATGTCTGGAACTCAGCGCGTGTCCTGTGGCTTGCCAACCCCAGCGCGTGGCTACGATTAACATTGGCGGCATATAATCGGCTCCAGATCAGGTGGCCGCTTGTTCTGGTTGCGAGTTGAGGAGGTGAACGCTGCTCGTTTTTCTTTAATTTTTTCTGCGACTGATACTGCGGGTGGTGAAAAACGATCGCGTGTTGGATAGTTCATTGGCGTCAGGGATTCGTCCTGAGCGGTATTTGCGCACAGTACAAAAATCGTTGCATTGCCCTTTTAAAAAGAAGCCTTCCGGCAACGACGAAAATGACCGCCCGTAAGAAAGAAAGATGGACCGAAAGTGCTGCACCAAAGATTAGGGAGTTTTCATAGACCGCGTTTCCCCCTCCGCTAAGCCCTCTGCAACGAAGAAGCCGCTACTGCGCCTGCGGGCCGATAGCCTTGACTGTAGATTTCCGGGTATCGTAGCAGGTTACGGAGGGCGTTGCGAGACGGCGAAAAGGATCTACGAAAACTTCCTATTGCCATAACCACGACGGTACTCCGACCGTGAATCTGTTCCGGTTTCCTCTCCAACCTTGGGACACGGAACGGCGGCAGAGGTGAATTGAGGCAGCGTGCTTGCAGTCGCCGAGGGCGCCGTAGCGACAGTTGCACGCGCTGTCAACAATTTCCCGCGACAGAGGATTCAGCTGCATAAAAGAACTAAATCATAGTTCGTCTTGAGGCAATTAATCATCAACGGCAACCTGTAGCCATTTAAGAACCCGGCCTCCATTATTCGTTTATTTTGTAATACGTTTCAAAGCAAAGCAAGTACCCTATGGTCTAGGCTTGAGTTCGGTTCTGTGGCCTGGAATTCGTTATCAAGAACACAAGAAATTACCATCGAAAATGTGCAACACAAACTAATACGTATTGTTTATGATCGCTACTTCCAACGCCGTTTCTTTCGTGACTACACTTTTTTCTGCTTAATAAGATTTCGTTGATACCTTTGACAAATAGAAGAGCAGACCGCGACTTAGTCTTTCTGTTGAAAATTGTAAATAGCATATTCGACAGTGCTTCGCTTTTACGTGATGTAAAAATTCATGTTCCTCCTCGTTTCACTAGGACCCGTAGTACTTTCAGCATTCACACTGTCTGTAAACTATCTCCTCTGTCACGGATACAATCTCTGTTTATCAATATTGAAAATGCTGAACTTGATATATACAGTGGCATTAAAGGGATACTGAACCAAAGAACTTTGTGTCCATAATAAGTGGCGCACGTTCTTTCCACAAGCCAGCAGCCGCCGCTGTGCGCGAGCACACGCAACGAAAATGACGTCGAAGACCCCCATTCGCGCTTAAAGGGATACTTATTACTGAACCAAGGAATTTAGTGTCCATAATAAGTGGCACACGTTCTTTCCACGAGCCAGCAGCCGCCGGTGTGCGCGAGCACATGCAACAAAAATTACGTCAAAGACCTCCATTCGCGGTTAAGATGACAGTGAAATGTATGGGCTTCGAGCCAAAGGAGAATGAAGACAAGTTTTTCATCTACACAGTGGTGTCTGGTGTAAAAGGTAAGCGATTAATTGGTCTAACAAGCACGTAGCTTTCAATTGTAGAGATGAAAAGCCTGTATTTATTCTCATTTGGCCCGAAGCCCATGCATTTCACTGCCCTCTTAAGCGCGAATGGAGGTCTTTGGCGTCATTTTCGTTGCGTGTGTTCGCGCACATTGGCGGCAGCTGGCTCGTGGAAAGAACGTGCGTCACTTATTTTGGACACTAAATTCTTTGTTTCAATATCCCTTTAATGCCCGTGTCCCACTATTAGCGGCGAGATGTTTTGGTGGCGCCCTCCTGTGGTTCCCCCTTGTGACGTCATTTCCTTGCAAACAACAAGTTCGATGGTGTTTGTTATTAGCATGGTGGAAGCTTGAAATCATTGCGCTCTCAAAGGAATACTGCCAACACCGTCAAAAGTAAAGTTCTTTCATTCCTCTTATTTCCGTCGATGATAAATCCCCTTTCCGACGTCATAGTCAGCGTTCGGCCAATCGTGAAAGGCCGACCACAGCGGCGCTTTGTGTCGCGCACGGGGCTAATACTTCATCTCACCTTAGCACGGACTAACTGCGAAGGCTGTGCAAGCGCGAGCGGCTAGCTTCGACTGCCTTGACTGGAGCACTCGCTGCACGAGCGCTTGTGCTGTCGCCGAGGCTTCATCCAAAGCAACTAGCTCGGGCTTTTAGCACGCGCGGCTAACAATAATTCATGCTAAGGTGAGACGAAGTATAGACCTTTTCTGTTTCCTGTCGTTCTCAGTCACGTGGGTTCCGTATCTGGTATGCGGGGCGAAAAAATAATAAAACGTTTGAACCTGGAATATGCAAGAAAATATAGCTGAGGCAAATCAGGAATGTGTGACAATCACACATTTTTCGTAAACACCTTCTAGCTTCGGGGAGAGATCAAAACTATATTTTACCGCATACCAGAAGTGACGATATTCAAGATGGCTGCGCGCTTGTGGAAAAGGTCGGCAAGCCTCAAACCCATGAAGCATGCTCGTGATGGTACAGAGCGCGACACTGTTAGCGCGAACAAGCGATTGCCGGTTTTTCCGTTTTTTCTCTTTGAAACCAAGGGATGGCATCCAAGTTATTATTGCAACGGAAAGAGCTAACATAGTTCTATATTGTAAGCGATAAGATTTCGTGCTCGCTAATACTATTTAGAAGTAAAATGAGAAAATGCGCCGATGTTGTGTTCGCGCTAACAGTGTCGCGATGTGTACCTTTGGCAGGCGTTTAGTCGTTCGGTGCTCGTGAAGTAAGCACGAGCGATTGCAAGTCTGCCAAAGACACCTTCGCGTGCATGATGCTCGTGTTTGAGCATAGCCTCCTTTATTCTACAGAGCCTCTCAAATTCCGAAAGACTCTGGTTTGAGGCTTGTCGCTGTCGTTTGTTTCTGTCTGTCGCTCCTTGATCACACTCGAAAAGAGATGCAGTGCAGACTCGAAGCCTTCCAAAAGCACATTGAGGTAAAATTTCAAAGGCAGATTGAAGCCCTTAGTGCCCAACTAAACAACATGATAAGAAACAAAATCCAAGCGCTGGGACATCGTCTCCAATTACGGTTCGGCGGTCCTTGTCCAAATATGTGCGAGGGCCCTCAATGCCCCTACCCTCCGCCCGGGCCGGGAGGCTATGCCGGGCCTAGACCAGAGCCGATTGCCGACGGACCCCCCGTAGATCCGAGACTCAAGCCAAACTCTGAAAGCCCTCTTCCCCCGCCTGATCACAACATAATCAACCAACAGCACTTCCAGTAAGACCCTGCACCGCAACCGACTCAAATTCTTAATCTTCAGCATGGACAGGGCAGCCCCCGGGGTGCGGCTCGGGTGTGGCAGTGGAACTGTAGGGGGTACCGCCGCAAACGCGGGGCCCTTACACAGTTTCTCGCCACACAAGAGCAGCAGCCGGACGCTATAGCCCTACAGGAAGCGGGCTGCGTACCATCCCTGTCGGGCTATATCGCATTCTGTCAAGAAACAACAAGCGAAGAGGAAAAACCTAGAGTTTCGACCTTAGTATCAAAACATATCCCGGTAGTAGAACACTCGCTAGAAACCTCCATACCATACGTCTTCCTCGAACTCCTGTCGCAGAAGAGGGGCCACTGCAGTTTGTTTCTGCTGAACGTGTACAGCTCTCCGAGCAAATCCAAAGACACATTCAACCATCTCTTCCGAGATGCACTCCGCATAGCCTGCCCAAAAGACAATAATCTCCTCATAGTAGGCGACTTTAATGCAACACATACCACCTTAGGGAATGCCAGGGCCTCTGCAAAAGGGAGGAAGCTGATGGACGCCATCGACGTCTATCGGTTGACTCTCCTGAACGAACCCGACCAACCGACTAGGATCGGCAATAGCACTAGTCGCGACACTTGCCCCGATCTTACGCTTGCCAGAACCCGGGATAGTTGCATTTGGACGAACCTTGGGGAGAGTTTGGGCTCAGATCATCTCATCCTCGAGACCGAAGTGCCCGTTAAACTAAATCGAAAGCGTGGCAAACCTCAACGACTCGTGAATTGGGACTCGTTCCGACAACTCCGATCGGCTGCGGCCAAAGGGAACCCCCTAAAGGGGGGATGAACGAGCGTTAGAGCAATGGGTACAACAAATCCAGGAAGATGTCGAACGGGCGACCAAGACGATCCGAACGACCGACAAGGCTCCCGTGGTCGACCCTCACCTTCTCCACATCTGGGAGGCTCGTCGCAGCCTTACGAAGAGGTGGAGACGACAAAAATACAACCGGAAGCTTCGGACGCGCATTGCGAAACTCACGCAGGAGGCCGAACAATACGCCGAAGAGTTAACTCAAACCATTTGGCACAAACTCTGCGACCAGCTGCAGGGTATCCTAGGCACGAAGCAAACCTGGAGCCTACTTCGTACCCTCCTCGATTCGACCAAAACCAAAGTCGAATCGAACAAAGCGCTGACCAAACGTCTACACTCCCTGCTCAGAGAGGAAAGAGACCGGCTCTGGGAAACTAATTGAGCGGTATATCGCCGCAGGCCCCAGACCCGAGTACCCATCGTACCCGCACAACGAAGGGGATAGCCCTCACCCACTAGACGCGGACATAACCGAGCAGGAGGTCCGGAACGCTCTCCAGAACATCACTCGAAACACGGAGAGCACGAGGAGTGAAACTCACGCGACTTCCGGTTAACCCACTTTTAGTGACGTAGCTCGATGCCTCCTTTCTGACCGCCCCGACACCTTGCGGTACACTGTTACGTCACAGTGCACGGCGGGAACTTTGAATTGGGCCTCGTATTTCTATTTTTTTATAAAAAAAACTACGCAACTCTATAGTGAAACAATTTTTTTGTAATGTCCTGATATGCCATTGTACGTTTAGCGTGAAAAAAAAAATATTTTTTTTTGGCGTGTCAGAGGCCCTTTAATGTTCGGCTAGACCGAAACACTCCACTCAGGATGTTCTTCTGCAACTCAAGAAGGACATCCTAGATTACCCCGGCACGGCTCAGACCAGGGCCGTGCTGGCTCTGGATCTTAAGGGGGCCTTCGACAACGTATTGCATGACACGATACTCGAAGGCCTAGCCCGTGCCCGATGTGGGAGACGAACGTACTAGTACGTAAGTTCGTTCCTCAAGGACAGGATCGCCCCCCTAGGGATAGGACACCAACGCTCCGGTCTCATACTCCTCACCGGCCGAGGAACCCCTCAGGGCTCGGTCCTCTCGCCCACTCTCTTTAACATCGCCATGGCGGGGCTCCCTCGATCCTAAACAACATCCCTAGAATTCGACACTCACTATATGCCGACGACATTACCGTCTGGGTCGAGAGCGGCTCGGACGGAGAGATCCAGGACGCGCTGCAGACGGCTGCGGATGCTACCCAGGAGTACGCCAGAGCGGCCGGACTGTCGTGCGCTGCGGACAAGTCGGAACTGCTTCTGATCCGTGGTATGGCTAAGATATCAATCAACGAGGAGATTACTGTCTCCATCGACGGTAAACCCATCCCGAGCGCAAAGAGACTCAGAATTCTAGGCCTCCAACTACAGACAGACGCCAAAGCGTCGTTTACTGTCCAAGTGCTGCCCAAACAGTGCCAGCAGATTGCCCCCTTGATCCGAAGAGTCACCAGCAAACGTAGAGGACTCAAGGAGGGAGACACAATTAGGATAGTTCAGGCTTTACTGGTGAGCCGCATGGTCTACCACGCGCCCTTCCAAAATTTTCGCCGAAAAGAAATTGGTGCCCTTAACGCCTAGTCTTCGCATGGCGGTCATGACGGCCATTGGCCTCCCGCAACAGACTTCGACCGAGCGCCTACTCCAACTAGGCTTTCACAACACGATAGAAGAGCTGACTGAGGCACAGTCGATTGGACTGAGAACCCGGCTCGGCCGAACTAAGGCCGGTAGGGCTCTACTTCGTAGACTGGGCTATCGGACTCCGGCATCCTCCCTTGACGAGGGAGGGCAAAAACCCGCGCCTCCGGCAATCGCCGCGAGAGTTCGGGTAGTGCCCATCCCCAAGAACATGCACCCGCAAGTCAACGCGGGCAGGAGACTCGCAAGGGTCCGGTACCTACGTAGACGATATCACAGAGACCCTGACGTACTCTATACGGACGCTGCTTCCTATTCTTCACCCTCGGGCGGCAAATGCATCGCGGTGTGCGACTCGGTCGGCAGGAATGGGACTTCGGCATCCCATATCGACCACCCAGTATAGAGCAGAATTTGATTGCAATACCACCGTTACCATCATAACTGAATCTCAAGCCGCGTGCAGGGCCTGGGCTGCAGCTTGCTTTCTACCTGGAGCAACTAAATTCTATCCAACCTCGATCACACGAGACTGCCTCTAGTCCGGATAGTCTGGACACCCGGCCATGCCTCCCTCCCCGGCAACGGGAGCGCAGACGCCCTAGCCGAGGATTAACTATCCGGGCTTTGCATAGGGAAGGGACGACAGTTGGAGACAACACTAGCCGCGAGGACGAGCAGGAACGCGAACCACAGACACCGCACCTAGAAACCTTCAATCATGTCACCGAGTACTACCGCTCGCAGCAGAAAAGTACAACCCCCCCCCCACAAGGACCTTAACAGGCAGGAGGCCTCCGAATGGAGAAAACTCCAGGCTCACTCTTTCCCTAACCTCCTTCACCTTCATCGATTCTTTCCTGACAGGTACCGGAGTGTATGCCCAGGCTGTCAATCACCTGAACCCTCCCTCTACCACTGTATTTAGGCATGACCTTCCCCTGTCGGGGTAGGAGTCATGCCCGTTCCTAACCCCACTACAACCTCCTGGGAGGCCGCTCTACTCAGCTCACGGCCCGAGCGGCAGCGAGCGCTGCTCGAACGGGCTAGACGGGTAGCGGTGGCCTGCGGGGCCTTGGACTTGGGGACCTGACCCGGGGGGCTTCATCACTGAACAGACTCAATTAAAGTTTTTACCACCACCACAGTGAAATGCATGGGCTTCGGGCCAATGAAGAATAAATACAGGCTGTGGAAATTTGCAATTAACCCATTGTCCTCATTGAGGTGAATACCCACTCCGTAGTCCGCTCTTTGTGCGGCTACGGCCGGGTCCGTCCATAGACTGCCTTTTGGGGCGCACCGGTGGACGAGAGACAACACCAACACAGTGAGTCCGTTTTCGACGTGTTTATTGACTCAGATGCCAACACGCTTCGCTCTTAGACAAGAAAAGTCTGGGCGCTGGCTCAATTGCCAGTATCACCCGGTCGGTTTCCCGCGCTGCCGCATTAAGCGTAGACCGCATGGAGCGTTTTTCTGCACGCGAAAACGCGACGCGCTATGAACGCTCGCGCGGAAGCTGACGCGGGAGCACCCGCATGCAGCCAAAGCCAAGCGCCGCCAGCCGCGCGTTATCAACGTTGCCAGATAACCGATTTCTCAGCGCGCGATGTAATTGCTCACGCAAATACTACAAAATAAGAGTAAAAGTATTAAATAAGTAAATCAAACGGGTTTTCGTGTCAAAAAGAACACTTTTTCAATTTTTATATGGACAATAAAAAGGTTTTTAAACACTTTGAATTGCGCTGATTACGAAACAGCGTATACGCTGTTTCGTAATCAGCGCAATTCAAAGTGTTTAAAGCCAGCCGCGTTGGCCGCGTCGCGAGTGGTGTGTTGTTCGCGTTGTTCGTGTTGCGTGCTTTTCTGCGCTGAGTGCAAGTAAAGTTTACTTTAGAGCAAGCTCTATTTGTCAGAATTTGAGATTTGCTCTAGTCCAGTATGGAGCGAAGGCGAAAGCTCCTTCTGCTAAGAAGTATGCTTGTGCTAAGCAGGCACAACTGGAAAATCGATCCCAAAGAATGGGGCGCTTCTCAACCTCGTCAATAAGAATTTCATTGAATGCACGTTTGTCAACCATCGCACGTGCAATCGGCAAACAAAAAGAAGCGCAGTCAAACCGCCAAAATCGGAAGCGGTTTTCTGTGCTGAATCATGTGATGGTTCGAGCGACTCTCATTGGGCGAGAGCCGCTTCGACGCCTCGGCGCGCGCGTCTTGTTCTGGGTCGGCTAGAAACCAACGCTCCCGCGAAAACGCGCGGCCGCGCGCAGGAAATGACGTCAATTTGACGCCGACGCGCCCGAATCGCGAGCAAAAACGCTCCATGCGGTCTACGCTTTAGACAGATTCACGAGAAGTCGGAAGCCCACAAAGAAAAACCGAGCTCCGTAGAGCCGGGGCTTCCGCCGACGAGAGCCCCTGGCCCTCCTTCGGGGCCAGCTTATGTAGCCTCGGAGAATGGACGCGCCGGGGAGGCCGCTAGCAGTCGCGTCCATTATAACTCTCTAGGGTGTGCCGAAGGCGCGTTCACCCAAAATGGGCAAGGGAGAGCCGGCCCCTTCGGGGAATTCGGCCTCGTGGTTCCTTGTATCCGCGAGGCCGACGCCATTGATGACGACGACTCCCACGGCCTGCTTGAAGCTAGGCCTAGATAGGGATAGGGGGAACCCCAGGGTTCCCACACGCCCCCTTCTCAAGGCTAAGGTAGGCCTAAAAAAATAAAATGGCCTACCGGCTCTCAAAAACAAAATAAAAAAACAAAACGCTGGAGCGAAACGAGCATGCCGCAAAGAAAAGCACAAAGAAATAGAAAAACGATCAGCGCGGTACATGCTGAAAACACTAGCTCGCTGCTTGCAAGCGGACGCCGGGTGCAGTCGAACTCTGCAGCCACGCTTCTTGGCAGGCTTACCGGGAGCAGCGTTGAAAGGTCCGCGTAGTGGCCTGTTTGGGCAGGAAGGACGGCCCGGTCACTCCACGACAAAATGTTCGCAAAACCACGGGAAGGACGGCGGCTGGGCGTCTCCTCCTTGGGGACGCACCATGTGGCACGAGCAGTGTCACTGAGTCTATGACGAGATGCGAAATGCTTGTCGGCACGGGTCCGCAGCTTGGGTCCGCAACTGGATGCCACGTGTTGCTGGCTTGGAGACGGGTCCAGGCAGCGGGAGGGTGGCTGCCGCCATCTTGGTCAACAGTCGAGGAGCCGGATCTTCTGGGGATCGGAAGGGGGACAGGCAGGCCGGCGACGATGACGCTCCTGGCGTCGCGATGCCACACTCGATTTGGCTCCATGACTCAGGAAAGCCGGGCACTGGAATGCAGCCTGCGCTTTGCCCCTTCTCCCGTTTCTTTCCCCAAGAAGGAAGCTTCGAAATTCGAGCAAGGTGGAGCCGTCCAAATGAGGACACTCGACCAATCTCTGGGTGCACAAGGCCCCAGAGATAAAAAGAGGCAGAGACAAAGGTGTCCTTTCTGCCGTGAGTCACGTGCATCGCACTGGCTCGGCTCGCGAAGTTATTGTGAAAATAGTTCCACGACTCCGCTTAATGTGAACACGGATGTCCACATACCAAGCTGACTCGCGTCACCCCGGACAATGAATTTGTTGGTGACAGTTCGACGGAGGCAAAGTTCTTTGTAGCTGCTTTTGCTAACGATGCCTAATCGCTTCGATTTGCGGGCGCAAAGAAATCTCAAATGCGCCACCCTGTCCTTTCTTGTGATATTGAAACGATGCAGGGCTGCAATCGGGCAGGCTCGCCAACATGGTTATTTTTCAAACATGTTAGCTTTTACCTTAGGCTAAAATACAAATGCCTGTGGCCAGGTATAGCACAGCGACCTAACTTCGAACAGTCTTGGAGCCGCGTGCTGCCCTGGCCAACGCGAACTAAGGAGAGCACCGAATGCACCTCCCAGTCCGCGCAGGACAGCCACCTTGAACTGCAATGTTCCTAGAGGCCAAGCGCCGTAGCACGAGTTTATCCGCATCAGCAAGAACAGAAACCGATCCCAAATAAAAAAGAAACCCCGTGCCAATAGCAATACAAGACTATTTACGGCACCGATCGGCAACAACACGAGTTGCTCGACCCGGCGAGTACGCTGCCCGGCTGCCAAAGCCCGTCTGCAACAATACAAGCTGCTTAGCGACGTTAGTGGCGAGCGTACCGCCCGGCGGACGCACCGCCCGACTCCGCAGAGTCCGCGAAAGTATTTACAACTATTCACATATTTACCCCCGGATCGTTCTGCTGAGCGTCAAAAACCTATCGGGGCTACGGTCGATTCCCAACGAACACCTCGAGTGCCGTGGTTCACGATATCGTCCAGTGATCGCATGGCGGTCACCTTAATCGACACGCAATCACCTCGGGACGCTGTTCAACCTGTGCACTGTCCGGTAGCACGATTGAACTGCTCCCGGACCCCGCGGCGTTTTCACAAGTAACGTCGCTTTTACGGGGTCGCAACTCGTTAGGTGGCCCTCAAAGGTTCCTAACGTTATTGTTGCATGCGACGCTCACTGACTTTTGGCCGGAGTCGATCGCGGGTAAACGGAACATACTAAATAGTTGCCGAAAACCATGCTCACGGCCAGTCCTCTGTCCCTTGATAGCGGGAAGGAAAGACGGAGTAAAAAGGAAATCATTTGACTCACTCAGTTTTCCTGCAGGGCATTTGTTCCGGGGGTCGCTTGGTCAACCTGATGGCTACTGGTCCGTCGACGCGGCGACGAAGGGCACCATCGGCGGTCTCCGCACCCTCGCTAGGCTGGGACCGGTGTTGTTCGCAATCACCCGCGCTGCGTATCTAGCAGTGGGCGATGCAGGCACAGCGCATTTTCTCGCTCCGAGATACGCTTTAGTTTGTGCGCTGACGGGTGTCCACTCTGGGTGGGCCCCGCGAGCCGTCTCGAACGCAAAAAGCTGCGCTTGCCTCTTTGTTCGAAACGGGGTTAACCTCGAAAAGCGCAGGTGCGCTCTTCCCAGCGAAGTAGGCTGGCGTCGTCCCGAACGGGAATGCCTCGGATGCATTCCGGGCGTTGAGTCACCTCCGCTTGGAAGCGAGCTCGGCTGAAAAGACACTGCATTGTGTCCGTGCGTGGCTGACTTGGCCACTAAGCCGTTGAGTGGCAGCGGGTGTCGGCGTTCGCCTCTCCCTTTGTCCACCTGTTTGATCCTTGGCCGGAAATTGACCTGGTTCGATATCTTAGCGAAAGGAGATGGATGCTGCTGTCTTTGCAGTCCATGGAAGCCGCACGTTGGGGCGCCAAATGTGGGATTTAAAATTAACCCCTTTTTGGGCGCCGGTGGACGAGAGACAACACCAACACAGTGAGTCCGTTTTCGACGTGTTTTATTGACTCAGATGCCAACACGCTTCGCTCGTAGACAAGAAAAGTCTGGGCGCTGGCTCAATTGCCAGTATCACCCGGTCGGTTTCCCGCGCTGCCGCATTAGACAGAATCACGGGAAGTCGGAAGCCCACAAAGAAAAACCGAGCTCCGTAGAGCCGGGGCTTCCGCCGACGAGAGCCCCTGGCCCTCCTTCGGGGCCAGGTTATGTAGCCTCGGAGAATGGACGCGCCCGGGGAGGCCGCTAGCAGTCGCGTCCATTATAACTCTCTAGGGTGTGCCGAAGGCGCGTTCACCCAAAATGGGCAAGGGAGAGCCGGCCCCTTCGGGGAATTCGGCCTCGTGGTTCCTTGTATCCGGGAGGCCGACGCCATGATGACGACGACTCCCACGGCCTGCTTGAAGCTAGGCCTAGATAGGGATAGAGGGAACCCCAGGGTTCCCACAACGTCAATTTCGTTGTGTGTCCTCGCGCACACCAGGGGCTGCTGACTCATGAAAAGATAGTGCGCCGCTTATTATAGACACTGAAATGTTTCGTTCACCATCCCTTTAACATGGACTAATTGCAAAGGCTACAAGCGCAAACTCCTCGAGTGGAACGGCGGCTTGGCTGCACGAGCACTTCAACGGTGGGGCCACCTGTCAAAGCTATCCGCTCGATCTTGTAGCCTTTGCGCTTAATCCACGTTAAGACGACACAATGTGTAGTGCCGGAGTAAAGCAATTGTCGTGAGGAGGTTTAGACAGCGGGGAGATTCTGCTTGAATGTGTGACACATGTCTACGCTTAAATTTAAGAATGGTAAGACATTTCTAAAGGAAATTATCAAAATCATGCGTAGCATTCAGGGCAGGTTTAGCAAGGTGCACAGAACTGTTGCTTCGTGACAAAAGTGGCACCTTGCATTTGTTGAGGGATGATCTGCAAGATGAGCAAACGACCAAATGTTTCCCCAACTTGCAAATATTTCGTCTCTCTCTCTCTCTCTCTTTGCGGCCGCACCGCCGAGCCACGTTAGGTTTTTTTTATTGGTTTCTTTTTTGGTGACCAGATATATTGCATATTTTTTTAGAGGGACATACCAAAAGAATGCTACGCATTAAAAATTTAGACAGTGCAGTACGACATCAAGCCTAGGGTCTTTTACGATGGTGCTCAAGCGCCTCGGTGCTTCCAAGGCAAAGCGCCGGCCTACGCGTTCCCACGTGGCGGGTTCAAATCCCGGCCGAGGTGCCCGTAATATGACGGAGGCTTATTGCGGAAAAGGCGCCGTGTAACCGGAGCTTTCGGTTGCAAGTCAAAAGTTCCCCAGGTGGTCGAAATTAATCCTCAGTCTTTTGCTCGGGTGCGCCAGATGCCCTTTGTTGGTTTGGCACACAAACCCCCAAATACTGTAAACGACTAAACTTTCGCAGGGACCTAATTTTCGCGAATTTCGCGAATCGCCTTCCTTTCGCGAAAATACGTCCAGCGAACAATTCGGGCCATATGTGAACGCTACGGAAGCTACACTCGAGACGCGAAAATTAGAACACGCGAATAATTTCAAATTTTCAGCTTTGGCCTGATTCGCGAAAATTTGAGCCCGCGAAAATTAAGTCGTTTACAGTATGCCTTTTCACGATCAAGCTGTATTTCCAGGATTTTCAGGGCTCTCGAGCAGCGGCAATTTGTTCGACTGCAGCACCGTCTATAAGCATCCCGGCATTTAACTGGACTGTGCCAGGCGATCAAGGGAAAGGGTGCGCACCTTGCATCATGAGTGCAGTATCAGTGAACAATAATGTTTGCCATAAAGTTAATGCAAAGGTTGCAGGCGAGCTGGATAATTATAGACAATTGTGTTTGTCCTTTGTTCCCCCTCTGGAAATTTTCATTACGTCTGATTAAACTGTTAATTTTGTTACGTCAAGTCGGTGTTATTTGTTTATCATGTCCAGTCCCGGCTTTCGGAACATTTTTTCAGTGATTGAGCTCCCAAACTTGAAAACATATCGTTACACATCTACACTCTTAAAAATGCCTGCACGTCTACTTACCCACAAAACACTCAGAGCCAATCTCTGCGATCTACGAAATCAGCTCAGCGAATGATGAGGCGGAGCATCTGTTAAGACCTAAAAATAAAGAGTGCGCTATGGCATTACGCAATGCAAAATGTCATGCTTGCATTGCATAATGCCACAGCGCAGGCTTTATTTTTAGGCCTAAACAGATGTTCCGCCTCATCATTCGCTGAGCTGATTTCGTAGATCGCAGCGATTGGCTCTTCGAGTGCTTTGCGGGTAAGTAGACGCACAGTCATTTCTAGGAGTGTAATTAAAAATACACCTAAAACATTGTTGGGATTTCTTGTAATTTAAATATTAAAAATCTTATTTGAATAAAATCAGTTTGATTTAGATCTAATAAATAAGATTTTCTTTAATCAATATTCATTTTCAAATTCTTGTTTGGGGGCTATTGATATCACAGTTAAAATTGCATTTACTTACAAAGTGTCACTTGCAGCTGCCTCCATGTTGAGTTAATTACTTTTAAAGCTTAGCATACACAATGTGCAAGGTTCACTGTGATAGCATAACATTTAGAGAACATATAATTAAGGCTGGGCATCGGTTATAACTTTTAACCCGATTAATCGTCACCCTTTACCGTAAATACCGGGCAAGCGCCCACTCAAAATTTAGAGATAATCGCGAAAAAAATGGGGGATGGCGCTTGTCCGGTCATCAATTTTACATATAAATGTACTGGCATATTTTTCCATATCTTAGAAATTTAGATATGGGCGCTTAATGTGGAATGGGCGGATGCGCGGAATTCTAAGGTAATCGATTAATTAATCAATTAATCGGTCTCGTTCATTTCCATGCCTAAAATTTAAAAAAATCAAGGGTGTACCATATATACTTTTTTTTGTATTCTTTGCTCAATATGTGACAAACAGAGCAACATAAAATTTTGATTTCGAATCAACCTCGATGTGTAGTAAGAATGGTTCAAAGACATTCACACTTGCAGATTATTACTTAAGCTGCATGAGGCAAATATGTTTGTTTTTATTCTCCAGCAAGAGCGACTTCACTCGATTGTTCACAATAGTCTCTCTGCGCTAAACGGACACTGGAGCAACGTTGAAGTGGATCAAACACATTTAATCTTCTGCAATTGTCTTGAGTTACAAATATTGCTCCTACAGTTTACTTTAGGCTAAGATTTCTCCTAAAGTTTGCCCTTCATACAGGTCTGCGTAGTGGAAGCGTTTACTTTTTACTCTCTTTTGGTTCGTCAAACTTTTACCGATTAACCGGTTAAAAAGAGCAATCGCGATTAAGGCAATAATTGATTAATCGGTATGTTAATCAATCAATTGCCCAGCCCTACATATAATGTTTTCACTGCTATATATAGCTTTAATATCCTCTTCAAAGCTAACCAGATTACAGTTAATTTTGTACCTACTTACCAAGTGCCTACCTGGGGCTGTCTCCATATCAAGTGAACTCTTTATAGTTTTGCCATAAACAATATCTGTAGTTTGATGTGATAGCAAGGCATTTTGACTTTCTACGTGCTTACTAATAAAATCTTAATTAGATTTGTTTTTTTCAATAATCAGATATTTCCAGAGGTGATATAGTGACTTTAGATATTCTTATACAGTGTGTTTTTTTTAAAGGGTTTAGAATGAAAAAAAAAAGAGAACTTGCATTAGGACACTTTTGATATCGAGTTTGCTCCATTTTGCGGCAACTAGGAATAAGGTTGCATGTGCAATTAGGCAGCTAAGTAAATAAAATTCATTAATAGACTTGTTAAATATTGGTTGTGCGAGTCATGCTCGAAGTCCAGTTGTCGAGGCAGTCACAAATAATGAACAAACCAATTCATACAATTACGAAAATAAAATAGTTTTCGACATATTCATCAATAAGTGTTCATTTCATATGTTTGACGGCAGTTCAAAAAGCCCGCGCACAAAGAGCAACTCCTCAACGTCATTGATTAACGTTCCCTTGACGGGCCCCTTGTCGTTTGTCTTGGCAGCGCATAGTCGGTGGGGGTGTTGACTGGACGCTGACGAGATAACGGCAGCGTAGGTGCACTTTTTGAACTGCCCATAAACACACAAAAACTTATAAGTATCCCAGAGAAATTTGCCTCCTTGCAACTTTTTTAAATTGGGTTAGCCACTATTTATATGTGGCTCGAAAACTGCAATTAGAACATGACTCATAAAAATTATGTTTTAAGTTTGCTAATAGCCTTCTCATTATGCACAATCAATTTTGTTCTTAGTGGCCACCAGTCGGGTAAATTAATGACAATATTAAAAGGGTCCCAAATGCAAACTCCTATTTTCAAACAAAATACCCTGCACATACTAATCAATATTCCCACTAATCATATTACTAATCAGTTTTAAAACTTGCGCCATTTTTGCTACTTTCACAAATTTCTCGAAGGCTTGCTTTTCATAGGGCACAGAGTGCTCAGCAGCCGAGCATTGCGTAAATATTTGAGGTCTGACTTGAGAAAAAAGTGTATAATTTGGCTGTTTTTCATTTTCTTCTAAATGTATTACACCCTTAACAAAATGGAAACATACATAACGGGGGTGAGATTATCAGATAGGATAGATATAAAGGTTGGTTGGAAATATAACAGGAGAGCAGTTTCTCGACCAAAGTTTTGGCTAATTTTAGCAAGAGCAGCTATGTATGGCATTAAATAAAGATGTTTTCTCAACTCAACTCATGTGCTCCATCATAATTTAAATCATGTTTAATTCATTCATATTATAAGTGGTCAAATTTTCTAGTCCATGCATACTAATGATTAAGTGGGGCTGACTAACACAAAAAGTAGAGCCATGTTGGAGTTTCCTAGAAAGTGTATATTTTCATGACTCAATAGGGTTAGGCCGAATCTAACAGAATAAGTCCTTCACTTGACCTATAACTATATATCATTTAAAGCATCAAATCAGGATATGTGTAACGTGCGCGGATTTCTACGGTGTGTGTGTGCCATGCCACGTCATCTTCATGGCACGCGCCACGCATTCTGGAACAAAATTGAGAAAAGAGGAAGGAAAAAAAAAGGCAGAGAACGAAAAAATGGAGTGTATTTGAGCGGGCAGACCAGGGTGTGGAAGAGAACCGCAGGGCGTCCAGACCCGGTTCTGCGAGACTTCCCCCGCGCTTTCCTTGTAACTTACGAAATTTTTACGCCTGAAACGGCTGCCCGAAGATTCAGCGCAACCAAGCCGCAACGCCTTCCATTCGAGCTCACCCATCGCCTCTAACGAACCACACATGTTCCGACATCCGAACGCTACACACCAAGAACTTATAAGTGGTCCATCAAACTTTAACTTGCCTTTGTTTTAGTGCTCTAATGCCAGCGACTTTGCAAATTTAATTAGTGTGCTTTCATCGTAGTATATTATTTTGTACTTCAGCCGGTCTCGTCTTTCTTAATTCCCCTACCTGTTACACTCGATTCTTCACAATATGAAAGACTTCAAATATCGACCCGACGGTTCCATAAGTGCTTCTTTTATTGTTAAAAAGAAAAGAAAAACAGCATTTAACACATTTTCAGAGTGTGGTTTCAAGTGAATAAAGAATGTGGACTAGCATTTCCTGGACGATGGCTGGCAGCATTCAAAAGGATATTTAACATAAATGTACAAGGTACCTCATTATGCTATTCATGTTTGCAATGTAGCCAGTACTGTCTCAGCAGCATCAATATTGGCCCTGAGCTTCCTTGCGAACTTCAGTTTTTTAATTTCTTGAATGCACACGGCTTGTTGTGCATACAATGTTATCAATGCGATTGTTTTTTGACGTTCACTCGTCATAGAGGTAATAAAAAAAAAGCCTCCGTCACGTCAAGGTCCCGTTTAATTACTGCCTCCGGAGCGACGCAGGGTCTTTCGGGCCCTTGGTACTACCAGAGGTACTACCTTCCCCAAAGGGTTCTTGTGCTTTATAGCCCCAGTTCCTTGGAACGTAAAGATTATTTCCACCTGAACTTAGGAGCTAAGCTAAATGACGATTGGTGCCTTACGTCGGCGCTCCTTTACTCCTACTGTGACGCTCGGAGTTTCATATTCTGAGTGCGGTAAATAAGGGGAGCATTGAGACCGAGAGCCTGACACACCGACAAAATCGACGAGTCGCATTTCAATTCGTACGGTTGTGAACTTTTGATACGAGTACAACGCCGTGCATACAGATGACGGAAGCCGGAGTGATTCTGAAAATAATTAACTTCTTATGTGCCAAATTTTTTTTCCCAAAAGTAACCTAAAAGTGCCATATTTTTTTTTTTTTTTAATTGTTATTCCCCTAGTATTACACATAAAATTTGATAAGTTTATTACGCAAATATCAGCGGAGGCGAAAAAAATATTTGCTAACTAAAACGAGTGCTGCCATCTATGATCAGCGCCGCAAAACTACCCGAACGAGCCTAGCTCGTCCGTGGAATTGAGGGCTACCGAAAAAAACCACTGGACGAGCTGAGCTCGTCCACGGCATTTTTAGCCAGAAAGTGGCCGACGAGCTCAGCTCGTCCAAGGCACAATTTGAGTCAGCCCAACATCTTTATGCTATAGCAGACCGTAAAACTGAAAGACACGCTAAAACTGTGTCTGAATGTTTTAACACTCCCGAAAAGTCTGGAGCCTCGTTTTCAGCATTAAAGGGGCACTGACACATCAAAATCATATTTTTTTTTATTATCCGAACGATCGAAAACGATGCCGGGACATTACCTTCAAAATTCGAAACTTGAAAATTCAGTATTTGAGAATTAAAAACAATCTCCAAATGCCGAATTTGAAGTTCCCGCGCGATCCGCGCCAGTGCAGCGAGTCAAATTTTGCGGTCTCCTGCGACTCGACTTTCTTTCGGACCTCCGCTCAACGCTATGAAGCAAAGCGCCGTTGCCACGGCGACCCCAAGCGAGCCCAAGGTGAGCCTGCGGGATAGACGGGCGCCGGCGCGGGAAAAAACCTGTTTCTTCCCCAACTCGCCGACGAGCGCCACCAAGTTTTCCGAGGGAGGGTATAAATCTAGGAAGCAACATCACACCGAACTCTGATTTTCGGTATTTCAAAAAGAGGGGCTGTTGTGCGTTCGCAATTGCGTTAAAAAACATGTTTTACAATTGCCGTTATTAAATGTTATAGAAATGTCGCCTACAAAGCTTCTAAATTTCCTGATTTTTGATGTCACCGATCAAAAGAAGCAAGGAGGTGAGCGGCGGGAAATATAAACGCCAAAACTAAAAAGGCGCCGTGCGCAGGAAACTTTTTTTTCGCGATGCATTTTTTTTTGCGTGTCTATGACTACAACTTGCATCGTTTTAGACAATAAAAAAAATACAACCTTTGGGTTGTCAGTGCCCCTTTAAAGGCCGGTGACCAGACACGAGATTCTGCAAGGCAGAAGATCCTCCTCTCCCTGGGGGAGGAGGAAACGGGCAACGGTGGACAGGCTAAAGGGGGAGAGGAGGAAGCGGAGAAAAAGTGGAAAGCGCGAATTGGTCGCCGGTCTTTAAGACAAAAAGATGTCGTCACCACTTTATTAAAGCCCGGGCTGCCTACAATAAAAAAAAAAAAAGAAAAAAAAATTTAGAAAGAAAAAATTATTTAGAAAGTTGAACTTGTCAGGGACGTTCGCTCTTGCAGCGCGGGTAGCAGCGATGCCCGTCGATCAGGATTCTGCCATCGTTTGATACAGAGCACGCTAACTCGTTTTCAAGCGACACACACAAACAAATCTTTTCCGGAATGCTAACTTGATGTGTCAGCTTGCCACTCGAATCGTCGTTATTCGCTGGGCTAAGCGTTTTTTAACTCAAGATGGGTAGCGGTCTGACTGCCCCCGCGTCTTGGCTGTTCTGTCGTTTCCAGGCGACAACGCACGAACACTCCTTTTCCCAGAATGCTAGTCTGTCAGCTTGCCACTTGAATCGTGTATACTCGCTTCGCTTGGCGTTCTCCTAATGAAAACGAGCAGCCGTCCGACTATAGTTTGACCTATTTCTCTACTCCACGAATCTTCTAGGGGTGCAGCCATGTTGTTTGAAGAAGTGTGGTCATGGAGCGTGAATAAGCAACTTTGCACATCGAGAAAAAGTAGGTGCACAAAGAGCATGCTTGGGTGCGCTTCTGTTCGTTTAGAGAACAGGGCGCCCAACTTTCGCACTTCGGAGCACCGACACCCCCCAAATTCATATTTATTTTATCGCCTCAGACGCTTCAAAATAGCATCATAAACCCCCCCCCCCACAAAAAAAAAATGCAATGCGGTAAAAAACTTTTTAGCTTGAGGACGAGCGTTTCAAATTTCCGCATCCTCCACCCCCACTGATGCCTCCTCCCCCCCTCAGTACACCAAACGTTTATGGTACACCAGAAGTATTTTAAAACATATTTTTAAGGCTACTTCGTAGGACTTCATCCCTTCTTTCTAAAATCATGAAATCAGAGCCGGAAATTGCCAGTGACAAGCTCAGTCATCTCTTTATGTTTTTTCCCTATCCCTAACGGCCGCTCGAAAGGTCGCGTAAAAGGGCGAGGAGCCACCGGGTCGCCGAGGCCCAGTAGCCGCGGAGGTGGAAAGAGTGTACGAATGACGACAGGGCAGAGATGAAAACTGTAGTAGAGTGGTAAGCTGGGCGAGTTAGTCAGCCGTCGGTAGCTTTAAGCGAAAAAGAAGTTGCCTTCTTGCGAACATTTGACGGTGACTGAACTGTTCACCCCCTGGTGCCGTTCTCCCCTGTAAAAATCGTGCTTCATCTTTCTTCTCTTCAATTAATATTACAGAGTTGTGAGTGCGCGCCTGTCTGTGTTCTGTGTTCCTTCCTTGTTTGTCCTTGTCTTTTTGTGCGCAAATTTTAACCATGTTCAGAGATGAAAAACCAAGGCGTTGGCACTCAGTGGTTTGAAGCGTGGGAGATTCAAATTTGGCTTTCTGAAATAATTTTTTTTTGTTACGAATAGGTAGTTCCTGTGCCTCAGATTTTGAGGGTGATATCAAGGAATTATTTTTGTTTGTATGAGCCATTGTCTGTTTGTCAGTGCCTGTTTAACGCGCCTATTATTTTTCCCGGCAGCAGTACTGACTGTCTCCTCTGTCTTCTTTTTCGAATCAGCAGTGCAAGATGCATGATTGGAGTCATCGAGATAACTTATGCGTGTAACTTGCTGTTGTAATGTGAAGACTTCTCATTTTGTTTCCTGCAGGTACACCTCCAGAGGGGAATTGTCATAAACAACGTGCAGGCAGATAAGATAATGGGCAACAAAAAGCCGACAACTGTGGCCAAAGATACGGCACAAGCCATTTGGACCCAAGCAGGGTCGGCAAGTCGCAGTGTGAAAGGCGTTCTGGATAAAGCCATTCTTCAACGAGGAGGATAGGCTCGAGACATTCCTTGCTTTTCCCGGATCTGTGTTGTGCTTCTTGTGCGACCCTTCAATACTGACAAGGGAAAGGGAGGGGGGGGGGGGGGGTCGCCAGTGTAATTTTTATGGGGGGACACTTGCACATGGTGTCCCACCCCTTGTCAAACTGTCAAACACAGGGAGGGACCGGACCCCCTTGATTTGATCCCCCCAGGATTTACGCCGCAGGTATCCTCCACGGACTGCACATGCTCATAGAAGATTTCGATGACGCTGCCGCTGCCATGCCGTCACATGCTCGCTGCAAGAGAAGTGGAAGCTGTTGACCTTTTCGATGAAGCACTCTTTTCTCAACGATGGACCAGAGAGAACTATTACAAGAATTGGGCACTCTTTCCTGAGGAGGTGGATTGTGATGGAGTCACAGGATCAACACTGACAAAGCAGGTCCACAACCCTAAGAAGATCTTGTTGCAGCATGAGAAGTACAGAAAGGCCTTTCCTCTGTGCTAGCACCTAATCGAGTTGGCTTCAGAGGAAACAGGAGAGAGCTAGGCGAAAAGCCTCAAACTGATACTATCACTCGGGAACTCTTGGGAAACTGGGCTCAAAGTGCAGCTTAGACAAGATGACATGGAGCTTCCTCCCCAGACTTGTGCTCAAGTGACCTACACCTTCTACAAAGTGTGAGAGGGTAAGAGAGGGCAACACTTTGGGCAGGCACCATTGCTAAGCGACCATTGCCAGACGAAATTCATCTTCATATCTAGTCACAGTCCCGTTAGGCACCCTATAATGGCCCAAGCTTGTCATAATACATGGCTTGTTTATTTATTTGATCTATGAGTAAAACGTTTATGGTTAATAAAAAAAATTATAAACATATGTTCACTTCCAGCTGTGAGAGCCATTCAGCATAGTAATGTAAAATTTGTTTTTCTCCTTAGGCTAGGAGATGATGAGTCAGCTGAAAAACACAAGGCAGACAGGATTCCCCACATGCAACCCCTACACCAAGCACGGAATCGACCTTGCTGCAAAATAACCAACATCTACCACCGCGACCGTGGCCCCATTACCCATCCCGAGTTCCTCCGAGGATGACTCCTTGGTGACCCACGCACCGACCTCAATCAAGATGCCACTGGGCTGCCCAAGAAGAAGGCACACAAAGCTGCTGTAAAGAGCAAAGCAGAGCGAGGAAAAAGCAGCGCGCCTGTCGAATACGCCAAACAGCAAGCAAATATGAAGCGGCACAAAATGCTAATGTGGTTTGTGGATGAAAAGGATGCCACCCACGCTTTACAGCACAACACCCTGCTTGGTAAGCCGGGCTTGGATATTTAGGATCCGAGTACATGATGTGCACTACTGGAATAGACATTGAAGCCTTGTTGCATGTTGAAGACGAAAATTGCTTGAGTTTTTCTACAATGAAGTACTACGTGCGTACCTGTACCATTTCCCCTGGGGCTTGCAACCCACTGCAGAAAAACTGCCTTATGTAATTACCTCTTATTTACTAATTAATAATGATCAGTACATCAAAATTTACCTGCAGAATTGTCTAATGTTTTGTGTGTGCATGTGTGTGTTCTGGTAATAAATTTCATCCTGTTACTTAAGTGAGCTTGTTTAACTTTTCACAGATGAAACAAAGGTAGAGGTCCTTTCCTGCCACATCCCAGAGGTTACCCTCAACAAGACTGTTAACCTGGACATTATCAAGGACAACTTCAAAGAAGATGGGCCTCCAGCCGAGAGCAACCATAGTCAGTCATACCTATTTCTAGCATTCACAATTTTGCTTTCTGGGTTAGAAAAGCAAATTATGATCCATCATCGCTATCTCGTGTCGAATTAAGCCCAGGGCTTCTCCAGCAGAGTTATCAGTTTTTTTGTGTATATGAGCATGAATCAATTTGGGGTTGTCGATCGATTGACCTGCAGGATGCAATGTAGCAAGCACAGTATGTTTCACTTCCATTTTCAGGGTAAGGCGTGTGAGACTGCATGGCACATAGACAAGATCATGACTGACTATCCTCGTCCATCAATGGTAAGTCATACGAAAATGTTTTCCCAAACATTATAATACCACACCTTTGTTGAACCCAGCGACGCTGGCGCATGCCGCTGTAAAGCTATAAATAAACTTTAAAGGTAAACTGGCATTAAGAGGCTAGCCAAAGCTATGTGCTCGCATTGATGCTTGCACTGAGAGACACTAGGACACATTAACTTTTCAAAAACATTTTGTATATGTGCTTCCCAAAATAAAACGAGTTGCTAGTCAGCGTTCTTCCTGTCAAGTCTTCCTTCGTCTGTGTATGTTTTTCTTGACAAAAGCGGTAGCTGTATAGAGCCAACCATCCCCAGAAGCTGCTAAAGCACAGAGTGTGTGTAGTGTCGTGAAGCGACACCCTTTGGTGACTTGTAGTTGTGGCGCCTTCCGTGAGATGGCACCACCACCTCAACTCTGTACAGCCTTGCACGGGACAAGTAAAGTCATTCTCTTTCTGGTCGGGACACCGTCTGGTCATTGTCCGGTGTTCACCCCTTCCGCGGCCATTCGGCCTGGAACATAACAGTGTGTATGTCTCTAGCGTGAAGTCACTGTGAAGGGAAATTTGTGGAGCCGAGCAGTTGCAACTCTGGTTCTGACTGATCTGAAATTATACGAAAAATATTTAAAACTTTCAGAAAGAGCTGTTCGAATGGGATATGGATTGAATAAGGCAATATTCAAAGGGCAAAGACGAATTCGGGCAGACGCTGAGGAAGGTTCTGCAGAGATTCAGGAAACATGGCATCCGACTGCAGGAAGAAATATGTGTGTTTGGTGAAGAGGAGGTTACCTACCTCGGGCATGGGATTGACCGACATGGGCTGCATCCATCAGAAAAGAAAGTGGAGACCATCGCAAAGGCTCCTGCACCTTGCAACCTCTAAGAACTTTGGTCCTTTTTAGGACTCATCACATACTACTACATCACACTACATACTACATACTACAATATTCAAAGGGCAAAGACGAATTCGGGCAGACGCTGAGGAAGGTTCTGCAGAGATTCAGGAAACATGGCATCCGACTGCAGGAAGAAATATGTGTGTTTGGTGAAGAGGAGGTTACCTACCTCGGGCATGGGATTGACCGACATGGGCTGCATCCATCAGAAAAGAAAGTGGAGACCATCGCAAAGGCTCCTGCACCTTGCAACCTCTAAGAACTTTGGTCCTTTTTAGGACTCATCACATACTACTACATCACACTACATACTACATACTACATCACATACTACAGGAGCTCCCCGCCTAGAACGTCCACACTTCTGGTTTTGCTCCACAACCTGCTGAGTGAGGTGAAATGGGAATGGGGAACAGAACAGGCTGCATTCGATGGGGTGAAAACAACCTTGTAGAAGTCCAACCTTCTTGTGCACTATGACCAAAGTAGGGAACTCATTTTGGAGTGCGATGCGTCACCAAACGGCCTAGGAGCAGTGCCGTCTCACTGCATAAATGGCGTCGACAGGCTTTTCGCCTTCCGGTCAAGAACCTTTACCAAGGTTAAAAAGAACTATTCGCAGCTTGAGAAGGAAGCGTTTGCACTCATTTCTGGTGTAACGAAGTTCAGGGATTATCTGCTCTGCAGGAGCTTCAACCTAAAGACAGACCACCAACCCTTGAGGGGTTGTTTAAAGAAAGCAAATCGATTCCAAGCATGGCTGCGGCACGCATCCAGAGGTAGGCACTAATGCTTGGAGCGTACATGTAATCAAGTGCAAGCCTAGGTCACAAAACTTGAACGCAGACGCCCTCAGTAGTCTGCCGGTGGCAACTGCACCAGAAAAAGCAGAAACCGAAGAGGCCCAAGAGATGGGGGTCTTCACGGTGGACATGTTGGACGCCAGTCCAGTATCCAGACGACAGCTAGAAGACCTGGTGAGGAAGGACCCAACCATGTGGAGCACAGGAGACACAATCAGCAAGGGTTGGCCAAAAAGACTTTTGGACAGTCGCCTCAGCCATACTGGCATCATCGGAATGCCCTCACGCTGGAACGGGCCCTTATCTGCATGGGTGGAAGAGTTGAGATTCTAGAATGTGCTAGGAGGGCATTTCTATTGGAGCTTCATGAACACGTTGCCAGACTAAACACTTTTCCAGTCAATCTCCCGCCAAAAATCCGAGAGTGAAAAAGGCGCTTGACTTTATCAGTTCGCGCGTCCGCGGACGAGGCGCGGATTGCAGTAATCGGTGACGTGCTGGTCACTTGGTACACGGTCTGCGGACGAAAATCGCGATTCGGTCCATCGTGTGAATCGGCTGTACGACGCGGTACGACGTGCGACCGGCAGACACAGGAACTAGCAATGGCTCTCGTACGGGGCGCAGCCAAGCCAGCCAAGCAGCCAAGCCGATCCACTACGAAGAGGCGGGGAGTACCTCTCCTCCACGTGCCCGAAATGCCGAGAGAGAAAACAAGTGGAAAGGAGGTGACTACCGACTAAATTGCAACTGACGCAGTCAATATTGCTCTAAAAAAATTTTTTTTCGCGTAAAATTCATTTTTTGACAAGCGTGTCCCAACCAGACTGTTTTGAAAAAACTTTTTTTTTCTTTTCGGGGCCCTTTAAGACCAACACGAAGGGACCCTGAAAATTTGTTCGACTTATCAGATGTCCGCCTTAACAGAAGTGCCCGAATTATCATGCTGGGCATGTCTAAATTGCTGTTGACCAATAAACACAGAATGAAAAGGCCTACAATGAAGATATACTTAAAAAGGAACATTTATTTGGCTTACCATGCCAAATGAAGAAAAAAAAATGTTTCACACACCACTGGTGGGGGAACCAATCCATTCGGTGATTTTTGATTGCCTCCTCCTCTGTGCAAAACGGTGTCTAGCGACGAAAGACGACGTGTGGCCCATGTTCCTGAGAAAACATAGGCCACATGTCATAATTGAACCTTAATCACTGTCATCATGTCCATTAGACTCCTTGTCCGACGCCTCCTCCCAAAGACAGTAGTCTTCAGTGCCGTGGAGCGCATTTGAAATCCCGCACTTCTTGAAAGAGCGAGCGACGAGCGTGTGCCGACGAAGTGAAAACCCGGCGCGGCGCATAAAGCGAGTAACCCAATGTCGGCTCGCCAAAGTTCTCATGCAGCAGCTCGATGTTTACGGCGAGGTGCCGTTCACGCTGCTCTTTTACAAAGTTACGGCGAGGTGCTGTTCACGTTACTCTTTTACAAAGTCGCTGAGACTTGCCTCGACGTCGGCGAACACGCCATTCTTCGGGCTCCTAAAGCTTCTTCTCGTTCCGTTGCACACGAACAGAGCTTGCTTTTGTCGTCTCCATCCGCGGATGGTGCCCTCATTTACGACGAATTGTCATCCGGCAGCACTGTTACTAGGGTTAGGGTGGCTAGAGAGTTGGGTGTGTCGAGCGCGCCGGCTCTCCCATGCATCGCCGCGGCCGGTTTGGAGAATCACTGTCAGGGGTGCTCTACTCAGCGTGTATGCTAGGCGTGCGCAACTGGCGCAGGTATTTGCGTGCTGCAAGGCGGGTAGCGACGAGTTCACGCCCGCTTTCATCTGTTCTTCAGCGCTCGTGTGAGTTTCTTTCAACCGTTCCTGCATGCCCGTCCTTCAGGTGACACGCGGAGACCATGAACGTTGCCCCGTCAACCTCCGGCCTAAAGAAAAAGCAGCGAGCGAAGCACTGGTTCGTTCCAGGAAGCAAGACAGGCTACAGGTCTGCAAAAGAAAAACACACGTTCGCCGCCCCGAAGGACCCAGTCCTCTTCTCTCAGTGTGGCAGATTCCGAGGAAAGACACGCATCTTCAGGAGAACTCCGCGGTGTGCGCACTTCACTTCGACGAGCGGTACATCGAGCGATACTTCTCTAAAGTATCGCTCGATCCGTTGGAGATATCGCTGTATAAGTGATGTTTTGGGGTTCGTAGCGTCCTGCTGAACACGTCTGCGGCCAGCGTTGGGAAGTACTTTAAGTACATTGTATTTAAAGTAGTATTTAAATTATGTTTAGGAAACTTGTACTTGAAGTACATTCTCTGAGTATGTATGTACTTCTACTACTAAAAGTTTTTTTTTTTTGCTACTTTCCAGGGAAAGTACAATTCCCGACTTCAAAGTACATTCCCCAAATTTGGTTTTGTTAAATTTGTATCACGAAGTGATGCCTTGTCAACTCCGAAGAAATACTGGGAGGGATATTCTACTCTCACCAGAAACGTGAGCAGACGACGCATCGCCCCGTTTGTAGTGGGAGCGGCTTTCCCGTAGCTTTTTGAACTCTCACTACTTCTCGGTCGCTCAGCGAGAGCGAGGAGGTTTAAAATATTAGAAGAGAAAAATTAATCATAATGTAGCACCTGAGACTGTGGTGCGAAAAAATTAAATTTTCAAGTCGAAGTAAGAGACAACAGAGGAGACAATGTTTTGAGACATTCTCTTTTGTCATTTCCTTCTATTTGAAAGTTCCTTAATTTTTTTTCGCACCCCAATCTCAGGTGTCACATTACGAATAATTATCACCACCTCACTTGCACACTCATTTTTTTTTTTCATTAAGGAGAGGACACTCCTTTATGAAAGGATTGCTTGCGGAAGCTACGGGGCTGACGTCATGCTCTCTTCTAGTACATTTAACCCCCTTGGGTGCAACAATCCAGTGCAAGGGGCGCCAAATTCAGAAGAGGGTCTTCTGAATTCGACTCCATTCCTGAAAAAAAAACAAAAAAACACTACTCTGTGGCCACTTGACTTTATCAAATATTCGCCGCTGCAGTGTTTTTTTTAGGTCACGCACCCTTGATTACCCCTGGGCAATGCATACCAATTAAAAAAAAATCACTGTATAGGGGAATGAAAGGGCATCATGAAAGATTCTGTTAAAATACTTGTACTTTACTTTGAAAGTACATTGTATTTATAGTACTTCAAGTATGTTGCTCCCAGTGTACTTAATACTTTACTTAAAGTACATCACGTCTCATTTACTTTGTACTTTACTTAAAGTACCTTTTAGATGTACTTTACCCAATGCTGTCTGCGGCCTTATTTTCAGAAATCCAAATTCCGGTTCAGCATTCCTTTAAGCTGGTTGCATGCATGTAGCAACAAGTCTTTATGAAGCTAGCCTTTCGCACAGAGTTTTCTGTTCTTTATACCATGGACTCTCCTTAAAATTTGCGTCTCAATGTCACAATGATGTCCACTTTTGTTGATGGCAATTTCTATGCAACGACATGAAAATCTAGCGGAGGTGTCATCATTGGACTGTTCGGTGTGCCTCGGTATTCAAGAGGTTATATTCTGCTAGGCTAAAATATGCTTCCCCAGACTCGGGCTGTTTCTGTTCTTTGTGTTCTGTTATAACCCGTTTGAAGTTAAGTGACCAAAATGCGATGGTACCTAATAATCGTTTGCGGTACTGTCATTCTTGTCCTGATTAGGCTTCAAAGCAGAACGTTGACTGCAAGATATGCCTTTCCATGGTACCATGATAGGGTATGCTCAATCTCAGAGTGCTTGTGGGTCTTGCTAACGGCTGTAAAGATGCTCGCTGTACTTCGATCCTGTGTTCCTATACCTATGTCCTGCCTAAACCGGTGTGATCCCGACAATCAAACTGCACTCATCTGGTGAGGAGGCACAATCTTTTTTGATCAATCGAAAATATGTCTTTACTCATTGAAGACGAATACGATCACTACTGGTTTGTGGGTACCCTTAGGTTTGCTCTAGACGCAGCCTTGAAAACCTGTTCACGCATGCAGCCGAGAATACCCAGGACAGCCTTGCGATGTTCAGTAGTGTTGCGATTATAGTGTGGAAAAGACGGTACACACGAGAGAGATATATCTGTTACCATGTGGAAGATCATATATGCCATAAGCCATTTTGTATGGGGGTTAGCGCAAAAGTAATGTTTCTTGCTTTTTCTCGAGAACTTTTAATTGCCAAAGTTATGACAATTACATTGCCTATTCCTGAATCTTTCGTTCAGGAATGGTTCATGTAACATGTGTTACTTTGCTCACTCTCTTTTAAAATCAATTTTGTATTTCATTGCTAGTTTTCCACGTTGAATAAAAATGTAAAGTGCCAAAAATGCATTGTTTGCTTTGTGTCATGACAACTTTTCGCGTTGTTTCTCGCCAGCCATGTCTGCTCTTGAATCACAGGGGAATTGCACCAGAAAAGAAGTGTCCAGTGTCCTCAGACATATTTTAATGTTAAAGTGCCTGCGCGGTTCAGCGTCGATTCATTTGATAGACGTGACACGGCGGCTTGAAACGCGAAATTTCGTCACGGCTGCCGATACCTCAGCGGGCGTTTTGCGTATTTCGAAAGCGTAGTACACAAGAGAAAATAATAAAAAAATTCCCCCATTTTTCCATATTACCTCGGAATCGTCGCCTCCGTTACTTAACTCGCGAACGAGAACGTTGCAGTGAGAATGGAACGACTTCAAGTGCGGATTTACCTTTGTCAACGCTCCAAAATCGGGTCTACTATCGAATCCAAGTTTATCAGACTTTCATTATGCCACGCCAATTAATTCTGTAAAAAAACACAGCCGACAAGTGGCCGGGAAAAGTACCGCCCGCAGCGCATTTCGACCTCAGCGCAGCCCAAACGCCGCGGTCGGATAGCATACAGGCCTTCCGAGGCGCCTCCTGGCGACAGATTTCCCTTTCTGTGCCGCGCGCCGGCCGCCGCTCGACACACCCAACTCTCTAGCCACCATACTGTTACCGATGTCTTCCACAACCAAAAGAACTTTTCTTTTGTAGGCGACCATGATCGTTTTTGCGCCGACGCCATTGCCGAGCATGACTGTACGAATGATGGCACCTCGGACATTGTGATTTTAATGATGATGATAGCTGTTTTGAGCGCCATATTGCTTCGAAACCGAAACTATGTCAAGCAGCGTTAGATAGCGCCTCGTCGAAGTTGAAAATTTCGAAAGGAAAAACCTCGTACTATATGCGGGTTTTTACGGTAGATCTGACATGCACCTCGGTCGGCGCAATGCGCGGCGTCGCCCTCGGTGCCATTGCGAAGGGGACCTATGGAAGTTCGAATTAACCAAAATGCGCGCGCAAAGCGGTTTGTGTTAAACGATTTTTTTTTGCATTGCGTCTATGGGAAACCAACCAAATGTTCTCACTTTGTTCGGCATATCCGAGAATTCCGCTTAAGCGAGTTTGCCTTAACGGGAGTCTATTATAATCTTTTTTCCATTCGGGTTATACTCTCAGTTCTGTTATATTATGTTGCAGTGGGGACGAGGAAACTGAGGAAGGCTGCCCACAAGGAGAGAAGTACATTGTGTCCGAAGGCTGTCTGCGTGAGCGTTTCAAGGTGTGTGTAAAATGTCTAGCACACTGCAAGCCATCACTAAGTTTGAGCGGAAGCTGCCTTGCTGTTGTCACGGAATGCTGCAAAGACCCTTGGCACTCTTGATCAAGTCAGCCATACATGGGATGAAAGCCAGCTGGGAATATTGATCACTTTACTGACATACTGTTCTCTGGATCAAGCCCTGCCCCAGCACTCAGGATGATGCGCCTGATGAACCTTCGGGTCATCTCGGAACGCACTTTCTATGAATACCTAGAAGCCTACCTCCTCCCCGCGGTGCAAACAGTTGGTGCACATTGTGTCTGCTTCAGTCGTAATGTGATTTCCCAAGTTGCACCAATTTTCGCTGTGCACAGCCCCAACACAACGCAGCATACCCTCTTTAGAGTGATCGCATTTGTTTAGCCATGCAAGCTGCGTTAGGCCCTCTATCAGTTGACCTTTTCTCACATGCATATATGTATCTGGAGTGCAAAGCACAGTTATGCTTTCTGGGATACAAAAGTGCCGCTGCACTCTAGTCCGGTTTGGTTATCATACACCTTCTTCTGGTTTCATTGTTACAAATGTCATACAATTTTTCAACATGTGCTCGCAGGTCTGGGAGACCCAGAGGGATGAACATTTGGCAGCGCTTGCAGAAGCGCCCGTGGACCTGTCTGGAGATGTACGATGCGACTCCCCAGGACACAGTGCAAAATTTCTAACCTACTGTTTCTATTCGAACCAATTGGGCAAAATACTCCCCAGTGAACTGGTTCGAGTCAAAGAGGTAAAAATCCTCATAGTAGCTGCAATCTGCAAGCTGGATGTGGGTAAATGCACAATACACATCTTTCTTTTTCAGTTGCCAGAGGCGAGCGCAAGCAGCAAGATGGAAAAAGAGGGGTGCATCTGCGGAATTGCGTTCTTCAAGTTGAGGGATATCATCATTCACTCTTTCTTAACTGACAGACACTCTGGAATCAAGGCACATATGAAACTACACGAGCCCACAATCCTGCATTTGTTTGATGTGTGGCATGCTGTGAAAGGCAGTCTTGAGTAGTAACGCATTACTGTAATTTCGTTACTTTTTTGGTAACTTTTAACTGTAACAAGTTACTTTTTAAAAATGTAAATTGTAACTGTAGTTATATTACTTTTTCTCATGTAACAATGAAAGTAACGACATTACCTTTGTCATTACTTTCCCGTTTTTTATGAATAATATATCACTGAACGAGTACAATCTAGCTATTCCTTGCACTTTCCAAATTGTCTGTTCTGACGTTTCAAGTGTCAAGTTGACCTTGCACAAACTTGTAAATATGTTCTTTCTCGCGAGTCACGACCCGAATATAGCCAGGTGTAGATGTGATTAAAAAAACCAAGTTATCTTTACGCACACGTTTGTACTTTGTGACTGAACATTTACATCTTACTTGAAGCACTATCTATGTTGAGGTTGTTCTTTTGTCTGCGCAAACGCTTTTTAATCAGGTGGATCAACCGTAAACGACAATACACACTGAGGCCACTGCGAATGTTTCATATTTTGATTTGCGCCACTACTCCGCACTGCGCATATTTCATATTTTTGATCTGCACCCCTACTCCGGTGTGGTGTCAACAGTCGAGTCAAAATTTACTGCTGTTTGCAAGGGGTCTGTTCAGCAAGGGCAGGGACGTGTTCGCCATCAAACGAGAGAAACTTTCAGACCCTAATTTCGAGAAGCAGCTGCTTGTAAGTTACAATATGAAGTAAGAAGCTTACTTTTTAATAGTGTTGCGTGAATATTCGAATTTTCGAATAGTAGTTTCGAATATTACTCTATTCGATATTCGCTTCGAGAGCAGCTGTAATATTCGTGCTTTTCGAAGTGTTGGCAAACTCACGGTCGCAAGTATGTTTACTGTCTGAAAACCAAAACGAACGATTGCTAAAATCAAGAATATACTCACACGTTTGGCAAAACGGTATAAATATTATGGTGGGAACTTTCAAATATATTAATCGGAGTTATTTTATCAACTTTTGTAATAACGGGCAAAAGAAACCGAGCAATGAACTCCAGAGACGCCGGCGCCATCTTTGCCAATCTCGGCGCCCTGGTTGCTAGCACTCATTTCTCACCACCAACGCGTTCAGACATAAAGTTAGAAGAACAAGTTTAGGATAAAAATAAATACCTTTAGAAATTTCTCATAACTTGCATAATTGCTCAGAATCTTTGATTTGAGAGAAAACTCAAAAACACCATTTCAAAACATTTAAACTATAATGTTTCGAAAGAATATTATATTATTACAGCGACAAGGTGCGTGAATGACATCGACATTGTCAAAATGGCGGAAGCTAGGTTGGTTGGCAAGATGGAGTCTAACGACAGGGTGAAAAAGCCAATTTAGAAGTATTTCTCCAAACTTCCCCCTAAAAACGGCCAAGATTTTTTTACCGCAAGTATTCGATATTCGATTCGAAAATATTCGGCCAAAATCACTATTCGCTTCGAATTCGATTCAAACTCAAAATCCACTATTCGCACAACCCTACTTTTTAATTTTATGCTATAAAACGTGGTGAGGGGCTTTTTCTAATTTTTCCTAAATTTTTCGTGCTATACAAAAGTAACTGAAAAGTAACGTCGTTACTTTTTAAAAGTAACTGTAACTGTAACGAGTTACTCTTTGTTGCAGTAACTGTAACGGTAACTTTGCTACTTTTTTTCTGAGAGTAACTGTAATAAGTAACTTACCCAAGAGTGGTGAAAGGTAATCTTAAACAGCAAACTTTTTTAGATAAAAAAGTCAACTTGCACATTTCTGTCTATTTGCTCAGTTTCCAGCAATCTTTAACATTCCAGAGGGTTGATGCTGTTCTTACGATGGATTATCTGCTCTCAATGAGACTGCTGATGACAATTCTATCCCACCTTGCCAAGCGAAAAGAGAAAGGAAATACCTGAGCCTTCGTATAAAAGCTTTTCAAAGGAGTGAATATGAACTCCAATTGTGCAGCTTCTGATGGCAATGTTTTTGTGACTGGCTAAAATGTTAAGCTAAATATGTCCTCCCTTCATGAGATGGTACACCGCCATGCTAATTCACTTTCTGCTAGCAAAATACAGACTTCTTGCACCTAGTCTAAACTCAGGAAGGGGGGCATAACAACTGTGCAAGCATTTTGGTCGCGGTGCTTGTCTCTGTGGAGGACTCAGGAAGAAGCTCACCGCTGCGAGCAAGACTGCAGGGTGCAAAGATCAGGCACACTGGGTGAACGCTGTGTGCAATCACTTGTGCTGGTGCACAAATGCCAGTGGTGGCGACGGGGAGTTACTCGCTGCAGCGTGGCTGAACGTGACCAACCATGTTTGTGACGTCCACATGGGCCACAGTCCAGTCTACCCACGGTGCAGGCACAAGGACCTCGGTGAAAAACAGTGGATTGCACCTGGTTTGTACAAATTTAATATGAGCATTCTGTTTACAGTGTTTAACAGTTCAATGTAAATAAATGTTAATTATACATAGGTTGCAAACATTTGTGCAATGAAACATGTTCATGAATTAATTTATGCTGGGAACATGTCCAAGTGAACAAATACCATCTAAGTTTGCTATCAAATTGCAATGTACAGATTGAATGCTTCAATCCCTCCAGGCTCAGCTGCCCACAATAAACTGAAGGCAATTGCTACAGCACCCCCATTTTTGAGGGACGTCAGGCAGCTATCGCCTCACGTGCAAACGTACGGCCTGGAGTCGTTCCACAGTGTTATGAACAGATTTGCACCAAAATCAACAGCGTTTTCTTACAAATGCATGGCTGCATGGTAAGAACACTAAAGATGCAAGGAAAAAATAATAATCCTGAAAATAACATTGCAAGCAATGACAGTTGAGGTGGCTTAGAGGCTAACCAATGCCGTCAGACATCACAAAAAAGATATAGTAAGATGCTTTCACACAAGGTTAGTAAGATATATATTAAAAAATTAATGGCTTGAATAATGTTAAAGCACTATGATTGCCATAATGCATTTCAACGAGAACAGCGCTCAGCTGCAAGCTGAGACAAGGGAGGGGCACAAGCAGTGGCACGTGAAAGCCTCAAAAGTGCAAAAAGGTGCACTAACTGTGTGCCCCCATAAGACCCCCGTGACTTTTGGTAAGTGCAGCTCAATAATGAAGAATTTGAGACACCAATTTGTCCAAATACTGAATTTAAAAGCACTGTCTTAAACTGTACACAAAAGGAACACAATTTGTAACATTTTGGGGCAGCTCTCATCCGCTCTGTTCAAAGAGCAAAGGTGCAGAAAGGTGAGAGGGAGTAATGTCTGTGTAACAAAGCTTTGTCCTCGCAGGTGGATGGCATCCTCCTTGATGGGTAGGAGCAACACCACCTAGATACAAGGCCTCTGCGCTGATCCCTCTCCACACGGGGGGCATCAGCGCAGTGCAGTTATCGCAGAGGGAGGGGTCCGCTCTCCACTCTGCCCTTTATCGGACAAATAGCAGTGCGTCGTAGGAAGAGGGAGTGAATCAACAGCCACGCCACCCATTATTGCACAGATATTATGTCGTAGGGAGAGAGTAGCCAGGCCTTATCAGTGCCTAGCTGGTGTCAGAGGAAAACATCTCCGACGTGAACACATTCTTCATTGTATAAGTGTGGCAGTTACTCGATTTAGCGTCCAGATAATTTCTTTTTGGCTTTCTCAAAACCAAGGCACCTAAATGCGAAGAATTTATGAATTTCTGGCAGACGAAAAAAGGCAAGACAGCAAGTGCTACAACAATCAGACCGTGGCGCCATGACATCAATGTAACTCCCTGTGCGAGGAGCAAACTTGCCTCCCACTTAGTCAGATAATCCAGTGATTGGAATAGAAACTAACCTCTTGCATGAAGTGCTGTCCCATACTACCTCTTTCTGAATTTTAGATTATGTGGACAAGCTGATTCAACAAGTTCTGGGGCGCTGCAAGACACACCCGACCTTCAAAGTGGCACTTGCCGAGACCACCAAAGTTTCCCCATCCTTCGTCGGTCCTGGACCAAGGCCATCCAAGGAGGAGATTGCGGCTACACACAAGAAACGTTTTGCAGAGCCATAAGTCGAGGCAGGCAACTAAATGAGAATGAATGATCAAGTCTTGTGATAGTAATGTACAGTTCACCCAAGTAGTATTCAGTAACATCATGGGAGCATTGATCAACGGGATGGTCAGCACCGTATTGCAGGCGAAGTCGCGATATCAGCGGGATTGGGCACATATGCCGAAATGGCAAAGCCTCAATGATGTCGCCACAGTGGTCCACGACACTTAAAACTTCTGCGTAAGAAACAAATGACAGCGGTAACATGCACAGATAATTTTCCGTGTTCTTTTTGTCGTTTTCGCGCATAAGCATTAACATCTGAGTGGGTGTATGGAACCTCGTGTACATATTTTTTAATCTTGTAAATGACTTCTTGCCTTTTTTTAGCTGAACCCATTAGGTTGTTTGTTTGTTGAGATCATAGAGGTATTAGAGGTATGTATTACACACGAAATGTTTGGAATACTGTGCACAGCAGTTGCAGGATGATTTTCTCTGTAGGCTGTTCAGCATTGTAGAATGTATATATGTTCTTAATATTATCTTGTAAAAATATTATTAAACTGCTTGTTTAAAACATTGTTCTTGTAAATGTGTAAATACGTGAAGAGAACGGTGTTCCATCCCTAAATTTATTTACAAGTATTTACATTTGCATCCGATCACATCAAAAGCGGCTGCGTTCTTAGCTCGGTCTCCAGCTTGGCCTCGCTCCTGCTCCTCTTATTCATTCTCTTAATGCCGGCTGCTGCAATACCCCCCTCCAGCAACGAGGCTGTCCGAGAGGGCCGTGTTGCAGTGGAAGGGGTGCTCAGGGGCCAAAACGTCAAGGACAGTCAGGGGGCCACTGTAACTTGTGATTAGGAACAATTTTCGTGGAAGCAGCTGGAACAGGGGGCATGGATGCAAGTGAGGTTGTTACAAGACCATGCTGTGTAATCTTGGAGCAAGAAAACAGACCATCAAAGTGGGCTGGCTTCAGGTAATCAATTGATGCAATCATTTCGTTTGTGGACGTCAAGTCGAAAGTGTTTGTTGTGACACTCAATAACCCGGAATGGACTGTCATAAGGTTGGGTGCAGTGATTGAGCTCATCAGATATGTACAGTGACTGACGCGGCTGTTTTCGAGAAGTAGTTGCCTGAGAGTTTGCATGGCCGTCGTGAGCTGTGTCACGTAGTTGGCAGGGTCGGCAGAGAGACTTAAATCAGCAAGGCCAATAAGTTTGCCTAGTGGGCGAAGGGGCGTGCCGTAGACGAGTTGTGAAGGACAGGCGCAGTGCGGGGGTCCAAAAGCACCAATGGTGGACACACACCAGTGAAATCGATCGTTGTGTGCTTTGAGGAATGCCTTTAATGTGCAGTGGAATCTTTCTACAATGTTGTTAGCCATAAGGACGTATGCTGTTGTAAAAATAGGGAGCACCCGAGTAGTTTCATGAGCTCCCGAAACAAAGCAGATTCAAACTGTCACCGTCGGTCTGTGGTCACTGATGATGGCACACCAAATTGGCTAATCCAACCTGCAATGAATGTGTTTGCAATTGTTCCTGTGGTGATGATGGGAATCAGGAATCCAGGCCAGCGGCTGAAACGGACGATGCATGTAAGCAGGTATGTGTATCGAATTGGATGGTGGCAGGGGACCCACGATGTCTAGCTGTATGACATGAAAGTGCGCCATTGGTGTTGGAAAAGGCTGGTAAGGCACTGATGTATGGCAGTGAATCTTGAAGTGCTGAAAAAGCAGATAAGCCCGGACCCAATCTCTTACATCTTTGTTCGTGCCTGGCCACACAAAACGTTGAGTGAGCAACCGTTGAGTTGCTTGCACTCCGGTACATGCCATGGAGTGTAAGGAGTCGAAGGCTTGCCGTCGCAACTGTAGTGGAACAAATAAACGTGGTATGCCTATGGTGAAATCGCTAATGAAGAATGCATCACAGATTGGTAACTTGAACCCTCGTAAATCCAGGCTACAGTAGGTTGAACTAATTTGTTGCAGCTCGGTGTCCTCTCGTTGAGGACACCCGAGCTCTGTTGCGATAGAGAAAGCGCATCAGCCGTCGTGTTGTCTTTGGATATCTATTGTGAATTATGACATATATATGTGACGCGTCTCAGGAGGAGTGACATTTTCGCTTGCAGATTTGAGTGCATATGTCAATGGCTTGTGATCAATGAGAAAAACAAAAAACTACCATCTAAAAAATGGCGATAACGTTTGATGGCCTGATGGATCGCTAGAAGCGATCTACTGAATCTGCTGCAGTGGGTCTTGGCTGGGGCAAGTTTTCATGAGTAGAATTCAATGGCTGCCAGGTGTCCCCAGACAATTGCTGCAAAACAGCGCCAACAGCAATAACCGAGACATCTACCCCAACAATGATAGGAAGATTACGGCTAGGACGGACAAGAGGGTCACATTGGCGAGACCTTTTTTGAAGCATTTGATCTAATCGGACGGATATGTAAATACTGGTAAATAAATTTAGATTGCTTCATTAGAGACCCGGATGTGATAAAAAGGGGCTGCCATTCTTAGGTTGTCTCCAGCTCGACCTTGTGCATGCTCCTCTTCTTTTTCTATGTGCTGGCTGCTACATATGTACAAATGTATATGGTACTTCAAAGATGTTAGAGAAACTTATGAACTCATTCTTTTGCATATTAGGGCCACATGCGTCGCACATTAATATATGAATTGCTCTTGATCATATTTGTCTATTATTCACATACAGTCGCCGACCAATTTTTCGGACCTGGAGGGGACCCCGAAATTGTCAGAATAATCAAGCAGTCCGAAAAATCGACTTCAGCCAAAATATCAAATTTCCGCGCATATTGGCCACTTTTGACTTGCTTGATGTCAATTTTAAGTTATTGTGCAACTTCTGCTTTATATTGTTCACTTCTCACTTGTTGATCACACTTGATCTGTTTCTCACTTGATCTGTTTGATCACAGTGCTGCGCTTTGTTGGTGCCTTCGTTGGCACAAACAGAGAAGTTGAAGTTGGCGCCATTTGGCACTATTTGGAGACAACATTTAGTACACCAAGTCCACCAAGCTTGCTTCAATACTAAGCCTATCGGCAAAAAACCTTCGCGCTCAAAAGGCCACAAGAATGGCAGACGGCCGCTCTTCTCGCGGTCGCACTCGAAAAACACGGACCAGGAGATGAACTGGAAGAACCAGAAGAATGGGCAGACGGCAGCCACGTTGGCTATAGCAGAACCAGAAAACCCGACTATAGCCTCAACCCAGCTTGTTTATTGCGTAGGACGTGGTATCGAGGCTACAGGGCAAAATCGAAACAACCAAAATGGCAGCGACTAAGCTCGCGGCGCTATCACGGTGGCTGTTTTGTGGCTGTAAACTGAGCAAATCATGCAAATTATGTCCGAAATATCGAGCAGTAAGCTTTATGACGTCCGAAATTTCAATCAATGTTATACATTAACTCTATGGGGTAAGTGACGGGTCGGCAAAAACGTCCGAATAAACTGACGTGTCCAAATTATCGGAGTCAGAAAAATCGGTCAGCAACTGTATTACTATATTACTGGAAACTTGGACTTTGGCATCAAGCAATGCTTATGTTTAAAGAGGGCAATGCAAACCTCTTCATTCATGTCTAATCACTGTAGAGCTTGTAACAAACAGACACAAGGTCACACTGCCACAGGCAAACAGATTCAGCTGCGAGCTTTACAGCAGTATAACCCATCTTTTTATGCACATTACCCAAATGTATATGGGCTTGGCATGTACCAACCAATTGTACATATTGTTAGGAAGACGGCGACAGCGCAGTGGTGCGCACAACCATCTTGCGCCAGGCCCCACGGGCCGGCTCGGCCTTCATAAATCATTTTATCTCGTGTCATCACCTGTTCTGTTCTCTATGCTGCCGACAGTATCATCCTAACAGTATGGTGGAGGTGCAGACATTGTCATGCCCTGCATTGAGCATCGTCGCTGTTATCACCCAGCCATCGCTTTGCTGTGGCAGTCATCCGCAGCAGCAGACCAATCACCAGCCTATGGCTCCGTGGCCAGCACCTACACAGACGACATGAGGAGCCGAATAAGACGAAGCCGACTGGCGATCCCCCGCCTCTATCCCCAGCCCCTGACGTTCCAACGCTTCTTAACATGAGTCCCCCAGCCCAGACCGTGCTGCTGTGGCTGGTGCAAAGGTCTGCGAGGCTGAGGATTAGAGGCCGAAATCAAACGACGTTCCCGTCTTTATCGCCATCCCCACTGTCGGCAGCTGTCCTTTGTTCTTTTATGTGTGTCAATGTGGGTTTGCTCTGTCTTCTTAATCACCGGCCGGGTCAGCCGTTTTCGTCAGAGGGAGTAGTGTTAGGAAGACAAAGACGACGACAGGACAGTGGCGCGCACGACCATCTCGCGCCAGGCCCCATGGGGTGGCTCGGCCTTCATAAATCATTTTATCTCCTGTTATCACCTGTGCTGCCCACTATGCTGCCGACAGCATCATCCTAACGATATATAAACATCAATTGTGCACATGCAGCCCTGGTTACCATAATAGCCGCCCCCTAAGCAGTGTCCAACGAAACGGATGTCACAAGCTGCAGATTCAATTGTGACCTTTTGAGTTAAGAAAGGCACAATGAATGTCTTATGCTGCTTGATCACCAGTGAAAACTTGAGTTACGATGGGAGGCGACCGGAACTGAGAGGACATAGTTTTGTTTTCCAGTGTTTATCCGGATCATAAATTTATTTGGTGACAGAAACCTCTACAAATGTTTTGAAACTTACCATTTAGCAGTGATGAGAAGACCTGAAACCGGTTATGGTTTCAGAAGCAAACTCCTTCCTTAGCCTGCCGACCATACATGCCGGCAGGATCCTTCGGTTCCCCCTACCAAACTGCCACCACAACCAGCGAACGAAAGCCCTGTAAGCCATACACCGATATTGTCTGCATTAAAAGGAGCTGTTTTGGTGATCATATAACAGAAATGTTCGAATTGCCGTGGCTTTTGCATTTTCAATGTATTCTGAAAGGGATGTCAAACCGAAATTTGGATTTCACAAAACAGAACATTCGACGCAAAACTTAAAATATCTCGTACAGAATATCTCGAATGCACGGTCGAGTTTACTTGGAAAGAAGATAAAAAGGGGGCAACTGAATGAGGCATGCGACGTCGTGGTCCTTGTTTCCTCACTTTGCCCGAGCGTGGGCAGTATATGTAACAACAACGCAAAGCAAAAATTGCGACGTCACGCACCTCGTTCGATCGGACCTTTCTCCAAAAGTACAGCCGTCTGTTCGAGATATCGCTGTATGATTGACGCCCTGTTTTGTGAAAGCTAAATTTCAGTTCAGCATACCTATAGAGGAGCATTGTAACAGGTTTGGGTGCTCAGTAGCACATTAGTAGGAGAGTATACTAGAGATTACAATTTCCAACCATTGTGCAAGCTGAACGTCAAAGAACTCTGTCAGATGCGCTTGCTGTGAAACACTCTAAATGTGAGCATATGGTGGTGCATGAAGCGTATTGTGAATGGTCTGGGCACTGAAGCTCTCACATCTTCGGCTACATCCACATGTAGCCGAAGCCCTGGCAACCCGTAGTGGTGAAGTTGATTTTCAGCATGCTAAAGCAACAGCAGACTTCATCAAAATCATTCTACGTTGGTGGAGTATTGTCAACGTGAAGACACCAAAGAAAGGCTTCCACCATTGTAATGTTTATGAAGAGTCGATGGCATGCCTTACTGATGACCCAAAACTAGCCTTTGTTAGTTCATTGATCACATGGCTCGACGTTTGGGAATTCTATGGGCATGACACTGGTGTACTCACCCCGGAAACGTTGAGTGCCCTGAGGCTGTCTGCTCAGTCTCTTTTGGCGCTGGCAAAGTATTGCATAAATGAGCTTCACTTCAACTACATTCTGTTAGGAAAAGTCCAGACGGATCCTCTAGAGAGTCGTTTTGGACAGCACAGACAAATGGCTGGTGGACAGTACCATATATCTGTTCGGCAGCTGTGTGAAACAGAGGGCAGGATTCGCCTTCAAAGTGCTCTACCAATGATGAGTGCCAATGACCTCAAGGGCATTGAAGACACGAACACTGTCGAAGATGTGGGCAGCTCCCTTTGCGTTCCTGTTAATGATGTTGACCTTGATGAACTGAGAGCACGAATGCCAGTCATTGCCTATGTCGGTGGGTATTGTGCCCATGCTGCTTTAAAAGTTCTGAAGTGCGAAAGCTGCCGAGAGCACCTAGTTTTTAATGGACATGACGCCGACCCCGAAGAAGACACTCATTCGCTAATCAAACAGTTAGACCGAGGTGGTCTTAAGTTTCCCTCAGCCCTTGTAATTTCAGTGGTCATGCACACGGAGGTTGTGGTAAAAAGGCTTGTCGCACAAAACAGCTGCACACAGTTTTTCCATGGGTCCAACCAAAGGAATGTTGTTAGAGAACTGACACTACGCTCTCTGCCAAGGCTTGAAGACATTGCGACGTGTGAGAACGGGCACAACTATGAGCTGCTTGTCGGGCTGGTTGCGAACTGTGCAGCAAACATAGTCCTGAACAATTTGTGCAAACAAAGAAATGATCTTCTGCGTGCAGAAAAAGATGCAAATGCAAAGAAGAGGAAGGCTGAAAACTTTCCCAAAAAATGATTTCTTGTATTCCTGGGTGGTGGTGGTGGTGGTACTTTGTACTTTATGTATTGTGTTTTGTGCAATTTTCGCACAGATATTGTATGATATGATGTGTCTGGTTCGCGTCGGTCCCATCCCAGTCTGCGGCTTTTTTGTTATTTTTCCCTGTTGTTGCTGCTTTTGTATCGTGCTTCCTCGGGCGTTGCTCCCCGGAACAGCGTGGGTCTCCGTGGATATGCGGCGCACGTAACAACAAGTCCTTCCGCTGGCTACGCGCACATCCCCCCCAAGCACTATCGGTACAGCCCCGGTCCGGCCACTAAGCCTAACGGGCTCACGTTTCCTCGGTGGCATCACTCCTTCGCTGGCCTGCTAATCTGCGTAGGCACCGAGTGGTTCGTCCAATCTGCAGTGTTGCTCTCCGGGGACATCGCTCTGAACCCAGGACCGCTTCGCTACACCTGCGGTCGCTGCTCAAAAGGAGTGAGAGACAACCAGGCTGCTCTTTGTTGTGACAGATGTGAGGACTGGTTTCATCGTACGTGTGTTTATGTCCCCCTGAATCAGTACCGGAGGCTGGGCGCCTGCGAAGACACTTGGCTGTGTTTTGGCTGCTCGTTCCCAGGTTTCACGGACGACTTTTTCGACGTCCCAGTCGTGGGCGCCGCCACAACACCACTCAATCAGCCACCTACCGATCCGGTGTTTACGTCCACGGCCGCTTCGCAACCCGCGATACCAGCACCGGTGACGCCGTCGACTAACCCTGGCAGCAAGAGAGTGTTGTCCGTCTGGTTCTCAAATCTGCGGTCAATTAAGAATAAGCTTCCAGAGTTCCAAGTCCTCGTCGCGTCTGAGCCATCGACCATCTTTGCGCTATGCGAGACGTGGTTAGACTCTTCGATGTATGATGGGCAGTTGGTGGATACAACACAACACACCGTTTACAGGAAGGACAGGTCTGGACATGGTGGGGGAGTTATGATCGTCGTACCGCGACTACTGCACTCCCGGAGGAGACCAGACTTAGAGGCCGACGACCTCGAGGCAATCTTTGTCGAAGTGTCGCACCAAACCGGCAAGACACTAATCTGTTGCGTCTATTGTCCACCTGTCACCCGAGCCTCTTCATACAACCTGCTCCACCACTCACTCCAACAAGTCAACCCCCAAGCTTACACCAATGTGTGTGTCGTGGGCGACTTTAACGCCCACATCAACTGGAATGACCTCACAGCCCTTATACCATCCGGACCACCTGACGACCAACTCCTCGATGTGATGGAGACATCTGGCTACATACAGCTGTGTGGGGAGGCGTCCTACACCTCCCGCAACCAAAATGCGTCCTTCCTTGACCTGGTGTTCGCTAGCAACCCATCCGTGATACAGAGCTGTACAGTGCGGCCAAGCCTTGGTGGCTGTGACCACAGTGCTATCCTTCTGAGTAGCTTAACATCCTTGCCAAAGGTCGGACACTTTGCGAGAAAAATACAACTATTTGAAAAAATTGACACTGCCCACCTCGACATGCTGCTTCACTTGGCACCATGGTCGATAATGCTGGACAAACCGTCCGCTGACGATATGTACGAGACCTGGCTGGACTTCATGCACGCCATTGAAAAAGAATGTGTGCCCACAAAGACTAAATGGAAGCCCCGCTCAGGCCCGTGGATCACTGCTGACATCTTAAAGCTAGCCCACCGTAAACAGAAGTTATTCAGAAAAGCTAAGAAAACCGGAAATCCACACATCCTTAACCTAGCCCGCCAAGTACAGAGGGAACTAAAGAAAAAAAACCGTGTATCCTACACGGCCTATGTGCAGCAAATCGCAGAGAAGGCCGCCAGAAATCCAAAGCTCTTCTGGTCTTTCGTGAAGCGCCACAAGACGACTTCCTCTTCTCCAGTGTTCCAGAACAACGGAGTAACAGTAAGAACGGCTCAAGAGACAGCTGCCATTTTCAGCACCTACTTTGCGTCCGCGTGGACACCGCAAGAAAATCCTCCGGCTTATTCCTTTCTGGAAGACCAGCCCTCACTTTCCGAGCCTCTTGCACCTTTGGACATAAGCTGTGATGACACCTGGGAGGCATTGCAAAATGTGAACCCGTCCCAACGAGCAGGGCCTGATGGCATACACCCAGCGTTCTTCAAGGCTTGTGCAAGAAAACTCTGTCCGATCCTTACCATCATGTTCTCATCACTTCTTGAACAGGGGTCAGTTCCATCCAAGTGGAAAACAGCTTTGGTTAAACCGATCCACAAGGGAAACGGCAGTTCCGTCACGTCTGTGCGCTCCTACCGCCCTATCTCTGTTACATCAATTGTGTGCAGAACAATGGAGCGAATTATTAACACCAAGATACTTCATCAACTGGAGGAGCGGAGCTTACTCTCGACTCACCAGTACGGTTTCCGCTCACGCCGTAGCTGCGAGCTTGCTCTGGCCACACTGGTGCACCAAGTAAGTGAATGCTTGGACGACCGCACAGCATGCGAGTTGGTCCAGCTGGATTTTAAGCAGGCATTTGACAAAGTCGACCATAGCCTTCTTTTGTGGAAACTGTCGAGCTTTGGCGTGGCCGGTGCAACACACAAATGGATTGCAAATTTCTTAACAGGTAGAAGCCAGAGGGTTGTATTTCGAGGAGCCAAGTCTGAGTCCTTAGAAGTAGTCTCGGGCATCCCTCAAGGCAGCGTATTAGGCCCAACACTCTTCAACATTTTCATTGATGATGTGACACGTTCCCTCAGCTCAACACCGTTTTTATACGCCGACGACTTAACTCTCCTTCTGCCTATCAGGGGCAGAAACCCTTACGAACGGCTACAAGAGGACCTTTACAAGATTGAAGAATGGTCCATGATAAACAGGCTACCCCTCAATGCGGAAAAGTGCTCTGCAATGCTATTCACCACTACCCGACAGCCTCCGCCTCCTCCTGACTTGACGATCAGGAACAACCCTATCACAAGGACGCAGCGAACAAAATTGTTGGGAGTCACACTTGATCCGCACCTTCATTTCTCTCCCCACATTGCCGAGGTGCTCTCGCGAGCGCGACGCACGCTGGGCTTCGTGCAACGAGTGTCAAGGGGGGCCGGCCCAAAGGCACTGCGCAGTTTATACACTGCACTAGTGCTCCCGCAGCTTGAGTTCTGCTCGTCAGTATGGAGCCCCAGACAAGTCGCCACAATTGCCTCACTGGAGAGTGTACAACGGCGCGCGGCCTACGCTATCCTGCGTCGCCAATCACCGCCGCAGCTGAAACGCTACAGAGACATTGGCACCCCCGAACTTCTCGGAGGTGTGGGGTGGAACCGCCTGTCTGTCCGTAGGCAGGTGGCTTCGCTCCGCCTCCTAGCCTGCACGCTGGGTGGCCCTCCTACACCCCTTCTAGAGTATGTGAGGAAGAACCGCGCCGATAAGCTACAACCCCTCCTTGGACGGACGGAGCGTCACAGAAGCACGCTCCTTCCGAGAACCATCGAGCTCTGGCGCTCCCTCCCGAGTGACATCACACAAGGGACATTCGAAAGCAAAGAGGACATCAAAGAACTGTGCAAGTGTGCAACCCTACACCTCAAAGAACTATGATGTGAAACTCAATCAGACCCAAATCTCAGTGTACAAAGATTTTTTTTTTTTTTTTTGTATGTATGTGTGTGTGTGTGTAGCGGGTACAGTGAGCCTCTATGGCATGGGCAATTGCCTTTTCACTGTCACCCGGGTTTTAGAAACCGAATAAAGCATTATCCACATATAACATGTTTCTGTCTGGGGCAGTGTAATACATGTAATATCTGTCTGTGTTACCTTTTATGGTCTATTGGGTACAAGTTATTTGGTGATCTGTTTTGTCTGTTGTGATTATTTTGCATGCTTTGCCTTTACAGTGCTCTGTTTTGTGTCATTCAATTGATGCCCGGTGTCTAATATGATAAATAAATATGTGTTATTTGCTTCACAATTAGTGTGCAATATGTATTATTTGCTTCATAATTAGTATACAAAAAATTGGGGGCTCTGTGATGGTGGATGACTCAGCGAAGCTGTTTAACACACGACACAGACGTGACACAGAATTTTGAACAAAGGTACGAACACATGTATTGTCTTGATCGGTGGTCATTGTGACGAAATGGTACGCACACATACGTGCCGCCCGCCGCCTTCAAGGAGAACACAGGGAATGGTGTTCCACGCGTCGCACGCGCACGCCTTCCCCGTATAAAAGATTCGAAGTAAATAACCAAACTAAAGCGTTGACGAACGTGCATGCAAGATGCCATTTGTTTTAGGCTTTTGCTTTAGAACAGTTACTGCTGCAGACGCCGGCACGTGCAGCGCGTGGATACGGTGCGAGCGTAGAGTTTTTGGTCGCGCACACGGCAAATCCACGGAACCCTAGCCATAAACATCTTTGCTGTAATATGTATTTTTTGTTTCATAACGAGTATACTTTTCATAACTGTGGTAATGCATGCAGCCATGGTGATCGATAAGTTTAATTTACGGCATACGTTACCGCCATGCGCAAATGAAATGCACGAGTGACATACTGATGTTTAATTTTTCATGGAATTCTTTTTCATCTCTCCTGTAATGACCCCAAGAGGGATTGACAGTATCTTTAAATAAATAAAAAATAATAAATAATTGTGTTTGTAAAAGACTCGCGGTCCAAGTAAGCAGCATGGATGTCCTGGTTTCTCGTAGCCGCAACGCAGTCAACCGCAACTGTCTGAACCAGGCTTAAAGGGGCACTGACACATCAAAATTATTTTTTTTTTTATTATCCGAAACGACTGAAAACGGTGCCGGGACATTTCCCTCAAAATTCGAAACTTGGGAATTCAGTATTTGTGAATTAAAAAAACAATTTCCAAATGCCGAATTTGAAGTTCCCGCGCGATCCCCGCCAGTGCAGTCAGTCAAATTTTGCGGTCTCCTGCGACTCGACTTCCTCTCGGACCTCCGCTGACCCGATGCGAGGAGGAGGCGAGCTGGCGCGCGGGAAAAAACCGGTTTCTTCGCCGACTCGCCGATTTGCTCGAGCACCGCCAAGTTTTCTGAGAGAGGACACACATCTAGGAGGGGACATCTCACCGAACTCTGATTTTTGGTATTTCAAAAAGAGGGGCCGTAGTGCGTTCGCAATTGCGTTAAAAAACATGTTTTATGATTGCCGTTATTAAATGTTATAGAAATGTTGCCTACAAAGCTTCTAAATTTCCTGATTTTTGACGTCACCGAATAAAAGAAGCGAGGAGGTAGCGGCGGGAGATTTAAACGCCAAAAATAAAAAGGCGCGCGCGCGCGCGGGGAAATTTTTTTTCGCGATGCGGTTTTTTTTGCGTGTCTATGACTACAACTTGCGTCGTTTTAGACAATAAAAAAAAATATGACCTTCCCCATTTTCTTACAATAAGTTACGTTACGAAATATTATGTTGCAGTTACCGGGACCTCTGCTACCAGTTCAAGAAGAAAGCATGACAAGCGACATTCGAGACACAAATGTTTCGGTGACTTATACGTAACGTAACTTAACGTAAGAGAATGGGGCAGTGTGAACCAGTTAAGATAAATTTTGGGTTTTTTTTTAATTTTTATTTGGGTTTTTTTAAATTTTCATTTTGGGTTCAGTCTGACGTAACAACCAAGAGGATATACAAGATGGTAAGATAGGCCTTCTGCGCTGAAGCTTTGAACGTATTGAGGCGCCCTCCGGTGGCAGGCAATAGAGTGTTTGAGTAGTACAAGTCCCGCTTCCCCGTACAATAACAAATCTGTTGGGGCGGCTTTTTACCTCTGCATGCTGCTGTTATTTGTGAGTTCGCATGGTCATGAATCAAAATATGTCACCCATGGTCATCACCGCACGTTACCCCGGGGACCCGAGCTCGCCGCAAGCTAGTAGGGAAGAACCGCGGAGTGAACTTCTACAGATTCCCATCGAAACCGTGCGAAGTCGAGCCACCCAGCGCACTGTGTAAGCGAGGAAACTGTTTTTCTCGCCCTCCAGGTTCTTCTGCTAAGGCACGGCCACTCAATCAAGCGGGCCGGGGCATTCATCGAAACGTGCGTCATGCGAATTTTACGAACGGGAACACGCTATACTGTCAGACTAGTGGAGTGATCCGATTGAACTATACTTAGTTTCAGCTTAAGTCCAGCCGCAGCGGATGCTACAAGCTTTCAGTGTCCCTGCCGAGCACGCAAGCACTGTTCAGGGCCACATGCTCATGCTTGTAGCATCGGAAACGAAGTATACATCGAGCATGCAAGCGCACCAACACACCACAGAAAGCAACAAGCATGTGCTGAAGGCGCAGCTCCTACTGCTGATTTTACGTTGCATGAAGCTTACATCGCAGATGTGCAAGAAAAACTACAAGAGCTCGAGAGGCAGCGTACAGTCCTTTGTTTTTCTTCTGCCCTGGGTGGTTGGCTAGCAGACGCACAAGCATACGGGCTTTTGCCTTTCTGTTCTAGCTGAGCAAGCCACCCGGAGTAAAACTTCTCTGAAAATAAAGATTATTATTATTATTATTGTGCTCAATGCCACGTTTGCCTTTCTCATGTCTCATGTGGTGCCACAGACCTACGGGTACGGGCCACTGGCCTTTTGTGTGACCAAACACTCCTCAAGAGTTAAATAAAGAAATATCAATATCAACAATGTGCTCGGCTGACAGACAGCCGGTCGACGCTCGTTTGCTTGCGTCTGCTTTCGCGCATTTTCGAGGTTGGTCATCAGCTGATAGCATTGGCTGCAGTTTTTGCAGCCCCTCCGTACAGCCAATTTTTTGCTTACAAGGTGCGTTAATGTATCTTATACTGCTCACCTCAAGCTCGAAACTCGCTGTTTTTGCGAGTGACAGCGCGCAGACACCAAATTTGCGGCTTCTTGTACAGCGTAGACATAGCTTGCATCGCTCAGTTTATTCTTCTTTGCGAAGTGTTGAAGACCGAAGGAAGCCTTCCACGTTAGAAATTGGCTCGATTCCTTGCCATAAGACAATCGCAAGGAAGGAATTCATACCGCCGGCCAACGTTCTCACGCGGGACAAATTGGAATGCGTAAGTTTGTACTACCCAATACCGATAAACAAATCGAAGGGGGCGCTGCCAGACATGTTTTCCGCAGCGCCTCCTGGACAAAGCAGGAGGCCCATAGCGCGAAGCAACAAAGAAAAGCGCTCACTTGAATCGACAACGCTCGAGTTTTCGTTCGGTCCTTCCAAGGTGCTGACAAGTGTTGACTCGCGTGGTTGCCGTCCTGCCATGTCGAGACATAAACCCAGCGGCCTTTGGAAGTTCTCGAGCACACCACCGCACAATGGCATACGTTGCCCTCGTTGAATTTGGCCAACAACACGTGGCTGCCGTCCTGCCATGTCGAGACGAGAACCCAGCGGCCTTCGCAAGTTCGCGATGACATGCGTTGCCCTCGTTGAATCCCCGCACACCACAAGGAGATACTTGCGCACTGCAAGACTGTCATTGTTTAAAAAACCGAAGCACGCGAAAGACACAGCGGAAAACGGCGGGAAACAAATATTATGCACGAACTTTGAACGCGCACGAACACACTTCACTTTCCTTTTTTGTTTTGTTTTTGTACTACGATCGCCACGATGTTGTAGTTAGGGGTGTCGCGAACTTTTGTCGAACCAGATTTTTAGGTCGAACTTTCGAGGTTCGACTGGGTCGAACCGGTTCGACTTCGTGGACAGTGTGGCCAGACCTTGATACAAGCATGTCTACGTTTGGAGAAAGTTTTTTTTATGCAAAGGATTATTTTATTTTATAAACAGTTGCAATTAAAAGAAACCAATTCTAATCACTGAAGAAGTTAATAACTTAATTTTTTGTACTGTATTAACCGAAATAACCACTGATCTCTATTGTAGTAGGCTGGATCGCGGACCGCGGCCTCGGCAGCTGGGGCCGAGTGTCGCCACGGTCGCCACCGGCGGCCATTGATTGACACCAGCCAATGCATGGGACTCTATGGGAAGAACGAGAAAAAGTGCCGTTTCCCACGTTTCTAAGCTGTTTTCGGCACTGAAACTTTTTGGATGCTTTTCGATAAGCCCGTCAAATAGCTCGCGTACAAACATTAAAACTGACAGCCATCGCAGTTCTTATAAATAAATATTTTGTGGTCGAGAGTGACTCCGCCGTAGTGCAGCTCAATGAGGCGAGAATTACCTAGAGTTACCGCGGAGTCGGTGGCGGTTTCGTTGAGTTGGGTTTAGCAGACGACAAGCTCGAAGGCTTTGCTACGCGGAATTCGCTCACTCCCGGAAAGCCGCTGTCGAGATGGAGCATCTTTGTCATTCATCAACTTCTGGGCTTCCCCGAGGACGGTCTTATAGACGGCAAGTCCTTTGTTTACTCCACTACGAGAGCAAGCTTGCCAGCTCAGCCGCAGGTGCTCCGGTACGTTTGATTTTTTTAATCGGCGTTGGAACGTTTGACAAATACCGATTTGATCTCCAAACACCCGACATAAGGCTCGCAGCACACTATAAAATACTCGCCTTCGAGCGCAGCGTACATGCTTCAATATTCTTAATTTTGTGCGTTTCTCCCATAGACTTGCGTGTATTGCCTGGTGTCAAGCAATGGCCTCCGGTGGCGACACCGACGGGCTCCCGATCCGCGATCCAGCCTACTACAATAGAGATCAGTGGATCAGATGGTGATGGGGCTGAACAGACTACTTCAGTGAAAAAGGGGGTGAAAGAGGCAGAGAGGAAAATGTGGGAGGAAAGAATGCAGGATAAATCAGCTCTAACAGTGTACAGGTCACGAAAGCAGGACATAAGAAAGGAAAATGTCTTTGATAATTCAATAGGAAGTTCTTTGCTGTTCGAGGCGAGAACGGGAGCTTTGAGGACGAGGACGTATAGGGCTAAATTTCAGGAGATAGACACATTATGTGCTGCCTGCCATAATGAGAGTGAGACACTTGAGCACTTGGTATTAAAGTGCACGGGGCTTCGTCCTGCACTCCCTGAAGGGGTAACAGATCTGGCCGGGGCCCTGGGGTTTGCTGGCGACGATGGAGGGACGGAGGAGAAGAGGATTACAGTCACAAAGAGGCGATTAGAAGATTGGTGGAAATTATCTAGGGAAAATTGAATGATGCAGAACTAACTAGCACAGCTGGGGACAGGCGGGACAGAGGAAAATTGGGACTCCCTCCCGCGTGGCTCCGGCCCAAAGTCTCAACCCTGTCTCCCAGTGGGTCCGGTGCGGGGGTAACGCCGACAAGGTCTGACCAGAGGAAAATTGGCGACTCCCTCGCCAGGGGGAAGAGGCGGGGGGTGATGTTTTTAGTTTTTTTGCCCGATCCCCCAAAGGTCATCCTGGTGATATCCCACACTACCTGGTGATAGTTAGGGGGTAGAAAATTGGCTTAGAAGGGCGCGAGAAATCAAATGTTTGTCTTTCTTAGACTTAGGCTAGGTGGCGCAAGCTACCGCCCGCTACAAAGGGTATAGCCAGTAACATCCATCCATCCATCCATCCAATCAGCGCTGCCCTTAATTCATCCCTTAGCCATCACCATCCAATCCGAAGCCAACTGGCCAGCCTGTCGCGCATGCGCACACGAGTCGAACCTCAATACAAGGTTCGTCGAAATTTCCACTAAAAGTTCGAAAAAGTCGAACCTGGTCGAACTCGAACCTCGGGCGGTTCGCGTTGGCTGCAGCCAAGTAGCCCGAGTGCTGCCACTGGACGGCCATCTTGCATGCCGACTTTTTTTGTTTCGCTAGCGTTGCAGAGGCTGGCGGGAGCGTGGTAAAGTCACGTTTTCTACTCGTTCGTCGTCATTCGCCCAAGACGTTGGTTTAAATCTTGTGTGAGCGTGATACTTGCCGTTGACAACACGTAAATTTTTTTACAAAAGCGCACTGCCGCAGAAAAAAAGCCAAAACTCGTCGAAAGCAAGATTCACCGCGCGGCGTGTTCAAAGCTTTCTGGGCACGCCGAAGGGCTGTGTCTCTGTGCCTTCGCACAGTTGGAGGGGGGTATATTTTATGAGGTTTTCAACATAGAGTTATTATAATGTAACTCTATGGTTTTCAAACGCCAAGGAACATTGCGCCAAGGTACAACACCTAGGGTAAATTTTGGCACACGGCCAAGGAGTAGGCAAGTCGGCCACTGACAGCAGTATTTGATCTTGAAGACTTGAACTGGTGCGTTTAGCGACCTAGACTTTTCATACATCAAAAGTGGTACCGAAGCAACGTCGTCCCGAAGTGGCAAGAAATGACGTCACAAAATTCCAAGTGTCATATGTTGTTGCACGCCGCAATCCTAGCGGTTGTAGATATGCTAACGAGAAGCTGCGAGTAGCACAACCGTTGAGCACAACCAAACGCGAGTGTCGCTGTTGTCACGTTGTCCCCAGAGCCGTCTCTGGTTGTCCCTAAAGCCCCTTGATAAAACGCAAACACATCGAGGGGCTTTAGTTGTCCCATCTTCTGGTTGCCGAAGCTGCCGTGGACTGCTACACTGGAGAGCGACCTGCAACAGCACAGGCGTCTGCTACATACACCACCGCTGTTCGGACGCCGCCAGGACTATGACAGGCGCCAACATGACACTTTTATGTCGTAATCAGGCGGAAATTGAGGGACCACTTTTTTTTGACGCGATAAACCAACGAAGCTGCGGTAAACACACCAGTGCACTCCCCCGTCGAAGGCGCGTTTTAGGCAACCCCTGTAACCTCCTGCAGGCTGCAACTTCTTCACGGTGCTTGTGAAAAAGTAGAGGAGGTCGAGAGAAGTGTGAAATATCACACGCCACTTATATGGCGTTGTTTTCTGGAATATTTAGCTAAATAATTGATTTAAAGCAATATAAAAAAAAACAATTTCAGGGGTACACATTTGATCGGTAGGTGGCGCAACCTACTGCCCATTACAAAGAACATCAAGGACAAGTGACCGTTTATCCAGGCGGCCGAATACTACCATACGACATATAGGGAGGCAAACTGGGCAAACGGCAAAACTGGCAAAACCGCAAACCGACTCGCGGTTGGTATTCGAGGTGCGTTTGTTTCATTCCCGCTACCGCTTTTCAACTCTGACGGCTTCGACGCGTCAAGGGCTTCAATTTTCAAAGAATAGCAGTGCGCATGTTCAAACCAGGCACATACTTTTAGTATGTGTGGCCGTTTCAGTGACGTTACTTTGTCTACGTGGGAAGGTCGAGACCGGCCGGACCGGCACCTCGCCACGGCAAGTAGGCGAGTTGTCAACACTTCGAAAGCACCCCTGGCCTTCGTCGACCCAGGTGAGTGCTCGTTGTTTATCGCTCATTGCTTACGAAAAGGGTTCCTGAGGGCGCGCACTTCGCACGTCGGAGCGCGCAAGAAAAGCAACTTTACGTTTCATTATGCGCCAACTTCATCAAAATAGTGAAAAGTCAAAGCATTACCGTTACAGTTTCTTCTTGTAAGCTCAATACCTCTTAGAGCACGATATATGGTCTGTATCACATGAGCGAATTACGTTTTAGCGAATAATGGGGGCGTGTGTTAACCCCTTCCTCCCTCCTCCCCTCGGGCTGCGCTTACTCCATTTCGCGGCGACAGTCTGCGCCGGCTCATCACAAAAATGTTAACAGACTTGGCCCACTCGGAAAGGCCGCTTTGCGGCGGCCGACTGTTCGCTAAAGTGTCATTCGGCGAAACGTGGGCGTTCGCTAAAGCGTCATTCGATCAAGTGAGTGCCTCTAGTGAGGGGCGTCTGAAAAGGGGTCATGGTCATGGTGCCTGGTTTGTCATTCGGAAATGTCTTGTCCAGAAGTGCAGTTCTCTAGGTGACATTTACCCTCTTTTTTTTTCATTCCTAAAACTCGTATACTGCCCCCAAACTTGCTCCAAGACCTCATTTTTGCTGCTCCCAGCCTGCTCCAAACTGCACTTTTTTCTGCTCCCAACATTGCTCCAAAGCTGCCCTGAAAATATATATATAAAAAAAAAAATTTTTGAATAAAATAATTTTATTCTCAAGTTATTAATTTTTAATTGACCGAAGGCGGATGCTGAGATTTTGGCGATTGACAGAGGTTGCACATTTGAGAGTCCCGTTACACTTCACAGCAATCAAACTGTCTCACTTGTTTTACACTTTAGGTAAAATTTCTTGAAAACAATTAAAAAAACATTTTATTTTATATTTTGTAAAATAAAAATTGTTAAACCTAGTCCTTACGACAAATATTTGCCAAACTTGTCATAACTTTAATTTTTAACGTTTTGGCATGAACACATCAAACGAACACTTAAACATTATCTATTTTGGAAAAATATAATCTGTATTGTCAATTAGGTGTGATGCAGTAGAACCAACCCCTGAAGAAAAGAGGAATCACTAAAAGTACAATATTCAAAATAATTTTATAAAAAACGTTTTTGTACGGAAGGTTTTTAACATAATCTTGAAACGGTGGTACAAATTTGATTGGGTATTTTGTTTTTTTTTGATGTAACACCATGTATTTAAAAACATGATATTATCCGGTCTGCTATGCAATGACAATCTGGATCGTTGCCGATTGTCTTTCATGGTTATCTATTATGCAGTGCCTATTCTGTGGACCAGACCACAGGATAATGTTCGACTTTATTCTGTGGACCAGACTGCAGGAGATAAGGTTCGCAGTACGGTTAGTCATGTTAACTTGGCTCAGTTCATTTTTTTGTGGTTGGTCCATGAAGGAAAAAAAAGTTGTACTAGGGTGTAGTGGTTAAAAGTCTCCACTTGTTCACATTAAACATAAACATTTTCGACAGAGGTCTGTCTGGTTAGGGAGAAATTGACATAGTAGTTTTTGCGGACTCTAACCATTAAGGTCATGGGTTCAATTCCCCCTCCTTTAATCTTGCGTTTTCGTATTGGGTATTAACCCCTTAAGTGCCAAATATTTTTTCCAAAAGTAACCTAAAAGTGCCATTTTTTTTTATTTTGAATTGTTATTCCTCTTGTATTACAGATAAAATTTGAAAAGTTTATTACGCAAGAATTGGCAAAGGCGAAACAAATATTTGCCAACTAAAACAAGTGCTGCCATCTATGATCAGCGCCTCAAAACTACTCGGACGAGCCTAGCTCGTCCGTGGAATTGAGGGCTACCGAAAAAAACACTGGACGAGCTGAGCTCCTCGACGGCATTTTTAGCTCAGCCAAGGCCAAACTTGCACGTGCGGTGTTCTCTGCACGTGCCGTGGAACGCATGCGCTGGGAACGCCAACAGAGGGCGCAGCTTATACATGAACGAAAGGGTGCCAAGAGGAGAAAAAAATTCAAAGAAAAGGAGCGCGAGTGCATGCGTAAGAAATAACACACAAATGGACTGTGGCCATTGGCTGCGACGCTTTCTATAGCAAGAAAATATACAAAGGGAGCGCGCTAACGCTTTCGTGTCCCACTCTTAAAGGTGAAGCTTAAGCATCCTCCAATTTTTGTGACCAGTTGTTGTTCTTTTGGCCTATAATTGGTCCCACTTTTGCAGCATTCAGTAACCACCTCAAACAACTCCCATATTTGCCTAATATGCAATACATTTTTTTCTATCATTATCTGTAAAGCATGTGCTATGTCTGCAGATGCCAATCACCTGCCAAACAGATGCTGAAATCAATGGACCTTTTTCCAGTAAGTTTCTGCGCATGCGTACACTCCCGCTATCGCCATTTTCGCAGGACACCGGGACGCGATGCCCTACGAAAATGGCGACAGCAACATTGTCAGCATCTATCTTTGAGCGTATTTAGTCTGTTTTGACGCTTTGTTTTTTAGTATCGGTAGTATGGGGTATAAAAAGCACTAAAACCCGATACAACGGCAAGATGCCAATGTGTTTTGACGGGCGGAGGCATGTTGGGCTGCTCTTCTATTGTAGTTCGCTCGTTACTCAAAAAAGGTCTATTGTGTACGTATGCCACATCGAACCATGCCAGCTGTGTGCACGCTGTATGGTGGGAAACGTGCTCCATTCTAAAAAGAAAAACTCAGTACACCAGGTCCTTGCTAAGCTGATATTTGTAGCATTTGTTTCACATTATTTATTTGTAGCAATCTACAAAACCATGACTTTCATTTTGGCTAATCATTCAGTGATGCACATTAGGCATGTTTCCATTCCAGACAGGAGTCTGCAAACTGCACCACTCTTTCCAATCTGCTTTTTACATGTAGGGCAGATGCATGCTGGCTTTTCCCGCTTCATTTCCACCATAGACTGAACACAGAGCCAGGTGTCGTCTTCAAAGTATGGCTTAATCTCTGCCAAACTGCAGGCATCATCAGTAGTTGCAGAGGACACTTTCTTTGGTATCACTTCCACCATTCCTTCTGGAATCTTGGTACCATTCAATGCAGAGTCCACAACACAACTCTCTACAAGGCACCCAAGCATTAGCTTCACACGATCAGCAGGTGTCTTCTTGGGAAATAGAATTGGGCGGGTGCATCTCCGTTTTAAGGGTAGACCCACAACAGTATGCCCCCTTCCCTTTGGCCTTCCATTGTGCTTCAGTGTTGTTGGCAACTTGATGTGCCCAATGTCACAACAAGTCATGACAACATGAAACTGACATCGCTCCGTGAATAAAACAACCATACAAAAATATCTGCAGGCCCCTGTGTGCCTTTGTTAGATGCTGGTATGTTGTGGGGTGGCCTGCTAACGAAGGGCAGTTTGTTACAGTTAATAACAAGGCAGAAGTGACATCAGTCTACGGATAGAGCAATCGTAAAAAGAATCGTTCAAAGCAACAGCATTGGGGCTTACCACTTGCTGCAAGAGCTGCACGCTGACAAGTTGCTGGTGCAGACCCCGGTGTGCCTTTGCTGGATGCTCGGAAATTTCGATCGCCACAAGCTTCTAAAAGTCGCCAGTTTGGCGAGAAATCGCCAAACCTGGCAACACTGGCGCCTTCGGTCCACAGAATAAGGCTGAACATTATCCTGTGGTCTGGTCCGCAGAATAGGCTCTGTGCATCTATTTGTTGAAATCTGACTTGTATTTATTGACTGAAATTTCATATATATTTAAGCAGAATTGATACTTAAAATGTATGTTTAATATAAAATCTGAAAGTTTATTGCCGCAATTCAACATTAAACGCTTAAAAACAAAATAAAACGCAATTTCCTAGCAAAAAAAAATTTTTTTTTTCTGAAACTTGGCACAGTTGCGTTTACAAATGTATATGTACTACATTTTCAAGCTTTCGTAAACCCTGCTAACATAAGAAACAAAAAGGATCCTTTCGAACCACTGACAGGTTGATCATGTCGATCTACAAAAAGAGGAGACGTAAAGGTTATCTAACATGGCTGCTTTGCCCCACGCGCTAAGGCTATTGACAGTCGACTACCGTAAAATGCCAATGAAGCGCCCACCCCCTTTTTATTGAAATACGCGTAAAGCTATGGACAGGGAGACATGTCCGGACGGAAACTTGATAACCACGAATCTGATGGGGAGTCACCAGGATTCAAGCAGATTTACGGAAGTGCAGCAGCCAACTTCATCAACGACGCCTTGTGCTCGGGACAACGACAACATGTAGACAGCTCAACTGGCGAGAAAGCGGAGCAGTTGCAAGCCTTGTACGGCAGCCAGGGAGGAACCATCATTGGAAGTAATACTCAAATGAAAATGACGGAACCCTCGTACAGCAAATTTCGCGCGTCCCCCCCAGACAAGGGAATATTTCGCAGGGGTCGTGACAGTAAACTACTTGCCTTCCAGGGCTATGCAATCATAAACACGGAAATTACATATGCACACGATCGCAAGTGCAAGGGCTGCTTTACTTCTACGAGTCGTCTATCCGTCGAGTATCCCTACTTGTACATGCCTCGTGCTCTATTTGCCCAGCTGTCCAATAATACCGAGGCAATCAAGTGCAGTGCCAAGGTAACACCTCATGGCATTCATATTCCATGGAAGACTGGCACCAGCGTTGTCCAACCTGTCAATTCCGACATGATGATTTATTGCATGAGCGCGTTTCACCTGAGCCTCTGCTTGGAAATGGGCATGTGCATACCTGGCTTTGCCCTTTCGGCCAATGCTATGGTTACTTCCAATCCCAGAAAAGTTAATACTACCAACTGCAGGCAAATGATTGAAAAGGACTGGTGCATTGCTATCGATGCCGGTGGCACTATGACAAGAGCGACTCTGTCCCTTGCTCCATGGGTGTCCCACGGCACAACTGCTACGACTTTATTCACGGCAATCTGTACGCTCCTCGCACTACCAAGTACCTCAACTCATACCCATTCAAGAGCCACGTGGGGACGCCAATCATCAACTATGATTACGAATTTTAAGAATGGCTGGCTGATGACTTGCCACCCCTACTGCGACAATTTCAAAATATACATTAGTGCCCCTCCTCGATTGTGTGGTAAAGGTTGCGTCTTTCATGGACTCTGATTCGACTGACAAAGACTAAAAAAAGGTTGTACTTGAGCTGCACAACAGCGTTGGCAATAGCAACTACGACAATCCCATTGAACGCGAATGGAGCCGCCAGGGCTTTCCACCCAACGAGGGTGGTGCTCAACCAAGTGTCGGCTTTGGCATCATGGCAGTTTTCAAGCATGCCCAAGACGTCCCCGGCTCCAGTGCAAAGTTTCAAGAGGTGGCCGCCTTTTTCCAAGTGGACACGGAAATTGTCTTGCACACGGACCTGGACACAATCAACCCCTTCACGTTTGCCTGCCTACACAACAACAGCGCTTTGACAAGACGACGTTTGACATGTATATTCTACACAACAGGCAAACACACCTGGGACATTGTATTCTTTCCCAATACAAACACCAAACTCGTTTCAGTTCTGATCCAAAATGAAAGTTCATTTGAATCCATTTTCATGCCATCGAACCATCGAACCATCGAACGTGTTCCAAGTGGAACGAAATAGGTTGAAGAAAAAAAAAATCGCGTCGGCTCTCACGGCCAGTGCACCGAGACGCGGAGAGAACTACGGTTAACCACCTAGTCGCCAAAATTTGTAGTAATCTCTTCTACACGACGGTACGAAAGGAGAGGACGCTAACAGCACTCACATGATGTGGCCGGGTAGGAAACCGCGGCCCCGCGCGTTCGGGGCTTACGAAGAATGAGACAAAGACATGTTGCCTGGTGGGTGTCCCGTAGTTCTCTGACGTCGCTGACGGACGGCGGCTCTTTTATTAACAAATGTCACGTGACATCATAGATGCATAAACGCACATAAAACAAGATAAGACAACCCTATAAACCCACCATAAAAGCATACTAGACAGAACACACGTTGCGCCATCTGGTGGCAAAATCACAGATCACTACACACTCATTATAAAAGGCCTCGTCGCAGGCGCAGTTGACGCGCATGGCATAGGCCTGGTCAGTTCCGTCGGTTTATTTTGGCAAATTTAAGTGATCGAAATTCCCATCTAATATGTATCACGTTTCGTTCCAAGTGCGCTGCGATTCTTCCAAATGTCATTTAAACTGCAGTTACAATTTGTCTTGAGTCTGTTGTATAATTTGTTTTTTTATATTCCAATATATGGTTCATCATGTTATCGATGAGTCTTGGGCAAGCTTCCTCTCTGGGCGTCGGTCTTTCCAAGTCTGTAAAGACTCTCTCCACAAGGTTGGGGGGGAGCACCTTTAGCTCGTTGTCGTCGTTGACGATCTGTAATAAAAGATATATATATTTCTTTAATTCCGACGTCAACATCGACACATCCCTGCTTTACTGGCTACGACTGTGTTCGTCATAACGAGGCAAAGCTGGCAAGCTTAAGTGCCACATCCTTTTCACTTTTCGCTCTGTTGTTGAGCTTGCTTCCAGATGCTGCGAGAAGGCAGAGTGAGCCTTCCACTGAGAATCGCCTCCTGTTGTTTCTGAACAAGCTCAAGCACAATGTTCCCTTTTCTAGTTTTGATGTTCTGTTCAATGTGCATCAGACTGGATTTCGTGGCCTAGCAGGGCAGCTATACAGGCCACCATGCCACCAAGCTTTAGGGCTCCCCATCCATTTTGCAGAGTGATCATTGACTGTACAGAAATGAGAGTGGAAATGCCTCCGTCAGTTGAGGAGCAAAATCTCTGGCGTTCACAGTATAAGGGATAAGGGATACTTTACTGTGAAGTATTTGACTGGGATATCGCCCAGCGGATTAGTAACATTCCTTTTGGATGGGTATGGAGGGCGCATGAGTGATATTGCCATTACAATAGTCTGGTTTCCTGCGCAAGCTGCAACCTAATGATATTGTCTTAGCCGACAAAGGATTCCAAGGTATTGTGGCCGGTGTTGGTGCCCAGACCTCAACATTGGTGATGCCACCATTTGAGTCGGGTGCACAGTTCACGGAGGTTAAGGTCCACTCGACAAATGAAACTGCCTTTGTCCGGATTCATGTCGAAAGAGTTATTCAAAGGGTCAAGATTCACATTGTCACCCAGCGTGTTTCGCATCACCTCATCCCACACTTGGACAACATCATGCATATTTTGTGTGTCCTAACAAATCTACGGCCAGGAATAAACAGTAACTGGGACATAGCTATTGGGGGTAGTGTCTGGCATTATGAAAAGAAAAACATCTTGCAATGTAAGCTCGAGGCTGCAGTTGGCAGGGGTACTGCTCATGGTTTGGTCGATCACATATTGTTGTGATAGTGAATGCACTTAGCTAGGGAAGTGCACATTTCGTCTTATCTACACTTACCCTATTTGACTCTCTTCGGAACAATATGGAAGTGTCTATGACATGTGCAGCACCCCCACCAGCCACTGCCTCAGCTACATACTTCAGGTATTTTCTTTTTCAGATTGTCACGAGCTATACCTGGACAAAATTTGTGCAAACACAGCAGTGATGCATTTATTTTCATTTGACTTGGGCAGAGTATGACATGCAACAGACTTCAAAGCTTGTTTTCAACTACTGGCTCACTTTCCGTGAAGTGCGGCAAGTTCTTGAATGTAATGCATGAAATAAAATGGCCTCAGCTTCGGTGTAGCGTCGGAGAAATTCATCATGCATGATGTGCAGTGTTTTTTTGTCTACGGAGCACTACAGAAAGAGATTGCACTCATCTAACTGCAGGACATGCAGATCTGTGTCTGCGTGTAGTAGGTGTGCGACTTTCTCAACTGGATATCCTTGCTCCGCTTGCATTCAGCTAAATATGCTAGGAGCGGTTTCTCTGTCAGAGGTTTCCTCCAGCGGCTGGAGGGGACCTTGATCTCGAAAAGTATGACATTTCCGTCCTCGTTCCTGCACAGACGAGGAAGGATGAGCGTGAGCCAGCAGTTTTTGATACGAGTGACAAACTTGCCGCCAAATGAAGTGTTCTGGGGGAGGGATGGCGTCGTATTTCGCATGAATGAGCTGAACGTGGCCTCCAAGTGTTTGAGAGCATGCATGTTTCTTAACTGGTGCTTCTTCACTATGGTCACACAATAATACCGCATGCCAGTTATGCTTTTACAATGCAAACAATTTTGATGAGAGCATTTAGACAGCGTGACCTTAGCTTCCCTTGGCGTGGTGACATTTTTACACGCTGTAGAGAAATTTATCCAGTGCAGTATGACCGCAAGCCTGGGGTCTCAGCGCGCATCACGCAATAGTGAAACCTGAATGCGTGCCGGTACGATGCTCATCTAGATCGACACGGGCAGTGTGGAGATTTAACCCAGGATCTCTGCATCCTGCAGCATGAGGTTTTGCTTCCTGTGCGCCTAGCGTCTGAGCTGTAGCGCACAAGGCAGCCGGCCGGCTTCCCATTTAATTGCTTGTACAGCTAATAATTAACTCCATGGATCAGCAGCTTGTCTTTGTGAAAGACGGAGAAAAGGGAAAGCCCAGTTTTGTAAGTACCGAAAGAGTCCATCTGGAGAACACCCCAGCCAGGGATCTTCCAGCATCACCACAAGCCCCAGCTGGTGCACTTTAAGGTTCCGCGTTTCTTCAAGCTCTGCTCGGGCTTCTGGCTCATAACGTTGTCCATGTGCTGTTGCTTAAAAAGTGAATGGCGCATCCAGCACTATCCTCTTGACAACCACTCGTAGGTCCCCTTTGCAACATATTACTTTGTGCGCCTCCGGGTGGGAAGAGAAAAACATTAATTTTAATGCAGTTTATTGAATGCAGAGCTCACGTTGCTTCTCTAGATTTCTAGCATTATTAGTGAGCTTGTCCCCTTTCTTTGCACAAAAATGAGTCCTATCTCATGACTTGTTCCCCCTGCAATTATGGGTGACTTGTTTCATTCTCTTTTTAGGATTGGCTGGCACAATTGTGATACAAATGATGCATACCTTTGTTGCCGTTGTACAAAGCAGCCTCTCTTTTTGCTTCATGTCCTTCGACAGACTGGTTTCTCTGCAGATATCCCCAATTCTTGTCAATGAAGCAGGGACGCTGCTGTCATAAACAGCCCTCTCAGTATACTTGTCAGGCTGTAAGAATATTTCAAGCAAATTAGAAGGTCAACATTGTCATTTGTGCATTGGAGCTTACCTGGCCAAAAATGTTTCCTCTTTTTGAACCGGCTTTCCGGAGTCATACTTGATCACAATGTTCCATCAGCGGAATCCTTCATGTGGCCAGTCAAACAGCTGCAGGGCATCCGGTGTCAGTGGCCTTTCAAATGACGGGGGGTGTCCCTTGTCGTGGGAGCACGTCTCTTCAGCCCATAGCATGTCGGTGAGGGGGCAGAGTCTGGGAAAAACTTCTTCACATGGCTCACATCAAGTGCAGGCACGGAAACTGACACACCTGTAAACGTGGTGGTTAATTTAGAATGCTTACATACTCGCCAATCAATCTTGCGGAAGAGGTAACGGCGTCCGCAGAAACATGGCTCTTGAGAGATGTCTGGGGGAGGGGGAAGAGAGAGAGAGAGAGGACTTATTCCTACATCTATACATTGCTCAGTATAAATGTATGAAATAAGTGAAGGAGCTGCCCCCGCCCCCCCCCCCCCTTCCCTTCGACCAGTTGCATGAGCACGCACCTTTCCACGAGTTTGGGGCCACTCGAGAAAGCTTGGGATACTGCAAATGACTAAATTTTCACGAGGACCTAATTTCGCGAATCGCCTACAATTCGCGAAAAATACGACCCGCAAACAATTCGGTCAATATGTGAACGCTACGGATGCCACACTCGATTCGCGAAAATTAGAACCTGCGAATAATTTCAAATTTTCAGCTTTGGCCCGATTCGCGAAAATTTGAGCCCGCAAAAATTAAGTCGTTTACAGTATGTTTTTTTTTTTTCGAAGAAGGAATGCCCCAGCTCCTTGCACAGCTCGTCTTGGATGTTGCAGCATCTCTCTCCAAGTACACGGCAACCGCGGCGGCGTGTTTACACTTTCTGGCGACACCAGCACGGTAGTCGCATTTGGCTTGAACGATCATCCTGTCATTGTCCAGCTAAATAGAAACGCATCAAATCATCCTACGTTAGCACAGCTTATTTGAAGACTATCAATAGTAAAGCAGATCTTTTCTCAGGCTTATCTGTAGCTCGATTTTTTTTTCCGATTGTGTTCAGCTTGCTCTGCGGAGTACAGCGTGCTGTGATCTCCACGTGTGCGTCAAAGTGTACCTCCCTCACCTCATTCACATGCCCAGATTCTGAGAGAGGCTTTCCTTTCATCAGATTGGCACTAAGGAAAAAGCTTTCCAGATTCTGAGCCGCCTTAAATCCCGTCGTAATGATGACGGGAACACACACCGCACTGCAGTTTGTCGCCATTGCACCCCAATGATTTTGCGCCAACTGCTGCTAGGTACAGGCGAACAATAGGCGATCGAAGCGACCCGGTCGGCTTGTACTCTTCCTATGGGCGCTTGATGTGTACTTGTCCAAATATTCGAATTTTGAAAATGTTAATAGTGTGTGTTTGTACGGGTATGTTCGCTTCCTCGATATTTTACGGTAGTTTCTTTCTAATCTTAATCTTTCTTTCAAATAGAAACTTGTGCATGTGAAATGGAAATATGAGCAGTAACACGAAAAATACAATCTCAAAAGTATATAATTAGTTTCTAAAACCGAAAAACTCAAATTTGAAAATTAAATTTAGGCAAATGTCCCCTCTTAAGTTACGGTAGTCTTTCAGGAAAGTTGCATCACTTTTTAAAAGTAGGATTCCGGGCACTTTTGCGGCAACCACCTGAAAAAAGTCATCCGCACATCCAATTGTTTCCAGTACCGATGATCTGAGGTTGTGCAGGCATGCCTGGTGTTTGAGCACTGCACGTACATTATCATGTGCACTTTTGCCGTGTCCTGTAGCAAACAAAATTCCCTTGGTCACTTCATTTCTTTTTGCCATCTCGTGCGGCTGGAACCTATTCTTAAAATGGCTTGCTGCTCCGTCAGATACGTTGATTAGCTTTATAAACACAAGAATATTTGCTTCAAACCACTCTTTAATTGCACTCAGGGCGAGCAGTGCGTGTGCTGTATCATGTACGATGTTGTCGCTGATGACTCCGAAGGTGTACGTTTTCTGCTGTGTTGTAGCAACGCAGGTGAAGATAGAAACCATTTGATTTTTTCAGTGAAAACCTTGTATGGCTTGCGGAAGAAGAACACTCCAGGTTTCTGCGGTCAAAATACAACACAGCAGTATGCGGCTTGATGTGGCATTTTTCAAAGCATGTTGGAAGTCTCTGGGCTTGTCGGATGATCCAATGGGGAATCTACTTCGCTGCCCATTTTCTAATTTCGTTGAAAAAATGCATTACCTTCCAAATATTTTTTAATCAATTCACCGGCTTCCCGTACTGCCAGCTCCACTTCGTCTTCCTCATTGATTGATATTGATTCTAGAGTTAAACCATCTTTCTTCAGACACGATTTACAGTTTAGCAGAAGGCACCCCTCCGATGGGTTTTCGCACAGGCGAAGTTTATTGATGTCGTCTAGCCTTAAATCTTTTCCGTCTGCATTGATTACACCGCCAAACAAAGGGCGAAGTTTGTACAATAAATGCAAACAGTCTTTGTGCACGGGACGTTTCATGACCCATTTTGGTTGCAGGGCATAAAACTTTGTCAACCCAAGCTTAATTTCTGGATGAGAGGTCTTCATTTTTTTTACATCTCACAGACAGACATTGTTAGAAACATTTTGTAACGAGGGTTTACTGTCCGTCGAGTTCAGCGTCGCAACATCTTTTGTAATGGGACTTGCCCTTGTACAGTCTTTGTCATCAGACTCAAGCTCTAGAGGGCGTGTACTATGCCCTCTTGAGCTGTTGAAGGCACCACCTCACCTGCATCCATAATTGGTAAAAAAATGCCCGTATTTGCCCATTTCGTCCCCAAAATAGCCGTTCATAGTCCAGACTGCGGGTTTCTATATTAATGGGGCAGAATTGCATGGAGAGACCAGCCGCCGAAAATTTAGTTCATATTGTGGGGAGTTCCATATTGACGGGGTCCATATTAACGAGATGTGACTGTATCGTATAATCTAAAATATAACTTTAGGTATATGAATACGTTCACATCCAGTTATGTATAGTGCTGAGAATCTATTTATCTCGAACATGTGATGGTCATAGCTACACATTACGAAAAGGGAACAAGGATCATATATTTTGCCATGCTTCTATTGCTGTTGTCTACAGGCTTGCTACCTCAGTAACAGATAGGCATAACATTTTTAGAACATTGTATCACCTGATTAAAATAAAATTTGTTGTATATTGTCCTACAAAATGTAAGTAGCAGCATGGGTCTGTGTCAAATTTATAGGGAGGAAATTCAGGCAAGGTGGGGGTGTTTCTGTAGGCCCACCTTTGTCAGTTTGGCCTAGGTGAGGGGGAGGACGTGCCATCAAATTTTGTAGGGGGTCCCGAAAACCCTGGGCCTCGCCTTTGGATATGTGCCTGGTTCCAACATCGACCTCCACTCTGTCTGATGCACACTTTTTCTATGTGTACAATAATCTCGCGAGTCTCCTTCCACCATCAGGAGGCTACCAATTGACACGGTGACATTTTGATAAGTACCGTGGCCAGCAATTTAAGTCACAGTTATTTCAAGGACTCTTCAAAACGCCTGGCATTTAGCATAGCTTCCCTGCACAGTAGAATTCCACCTCAAATCGAGTCATCGAAATATTTTATGGGACGTTCATAGCTGGTAAACTATCGCATTAAGTTTAATTTAAGAGAGGGCAGCTTGTCTAGTTTGAAGGTGTTGCAAACTAAGATCATGGTACTTGGTGATGTTGTCCCTACAATGAATGCTATGTAAGTTGGCCTATTCTTGTTTCAGTGCACTTCCTCCATAGTCCTGATGGCTGTAGTAGACAGCAAGTACAAGTTTGTGCTTATTGACGTCGGTGCAGAGGGACAAAGTTATCGTGGCATTTTCTAGGCCTCCAAGATTGGTCAGGACCTGGATCAAGGCACACTCAACCTGCCGAAGCTGGTAGTGCTCCCAGGGTGTCGAAAGTCACGCCTGGTACCCTATGTATTTGTGGCGACGAGGCCTTTAAGCTTCGCACTGTCTTTCTTCGCCCATATCCGGCGAAAGGTCTTGCTGATGAGAGAAGGGCCTACAACTACAGACTCAATCGAGCTCGGTAGGTTCATGCCACACAATCAAACCACCAGACAGAAAATTGTGGTGCAATGCATGTTTCAATAACTACTACAGATAAAAAGTGTGAGTCAAGATTACTGAAAATCTTTGCACTACGACAACCTTGCTAGATTGTCGAAATCCGAGTACACGAACACAGTCTTCAAGGGGCCCTGCAATCATATCTAAGCGTCTACCTTTCTTGCTGTTTCCACGTCTCTTGGGGCTCGGGCAACCCAGTGGGCACGGAGAGAGTAACTAAATATCAGTGCGTCATATTTTAACCGGATGGCGCGGAAACCTCCTCTACTTGCGGGGGCAACCCGTGGTGCCAAAAGCGTTCACTATTTTAGTTCAGAAAAGGAACAAATGCAGTTTTTAAAGTACGGAAACAAGACTTGACCCGTCGACATACCCGCCACCAAGCGGTGGAAAAGGCGAAGCATACTAGAAAGGTGTAGTGGGATCAGGCACCGACGAGCGGCGAGTGTACAAAGGTCTCGGATGTACGCGGCGGCGCTGCAGTCGTATACGTGGAGCCCTGCATATCCGCGGATTATCTGCGTAGGGTTCGTACAGCTCCTTGAAATCCTTGAATACTCTGGATTTCATTAGAAGCCTTTTAAGGGCCCTTAAATATCCTTGAAAGTTGAAACGATCCTTGTAATCCTTGAAAATCCTCCAACAAATGCGTAAATGGGGCCGCGTCGTCTGGCAACTTGGCATGTCGTTTGTTCTAAAGGATAAAGCCAATCCAATCCGAGGCGTCCCGTGTCATCGCCATTTTTGCTTTTTGTTGAGTGTGTTGAGAATCGTGTTGGTGAGCGTGAGACAGGCACGTAACCAAGAGGGGGGAGGGCAATATTATCAAGTCGGCTGGAATTTTCGCTCCAATATTTTGAATTCGCAGCGATCAGGGTTTCGATCGATTTTTGCAGATTTGAAATCTGGCCATCATCGGTGACGTCGTCAGGCCCGGGATGGCGCTCAACGTCTCCAGAATACTAGAGAATCAATGCCAGACTGAACAGAACGCAAGTACTCGGCCTAACAAAGATCACCGACGCAAGCCAGAGAGAGGGTTTGGATTTAGACTTGACTTTCGGCATGGGAAAGAGACCAACGCGCGCACGGTAAATGCACAACTCAACACCCATGGCTTGGGTTATGCAGCCAGCATACAAAAAGTAGAGAAAAGCTCTCTATAACACGTTACCTGGATAAGACAGGTCTCTGTTAGTGCCTTGAAAGGCTGGGCTGCAGATCCCGCAATGCTGATCGTGTTCCTCGGTTATATTGCTGGGCACCGGAAGAGTTCAAAGCACGTGAGTTCTAGCTGCGGCCGGATGAAGCGCCCTCAGCGAGCACCTTGCGCTTGCGTTGAATCGGTGCCTGTTGCCTCATCAGCAGATTCAGCAGGGTATCGGTGGCTTGAAGATAGTTGGTTTCAGCACTGGATAATCGTCGCTACCTGGATAAGCACAGGTCACTGTTAGTGCCTTGAAAGGCTGGGCTGCAGATCCCAGCAGATCAGCAGGAAATGTCGAAGTGGTGAGTTCACGCTCAGGGTGAAGACGGGCAAGTCGGAGATCTGGAAACTATTTAGAGAAATCCTTGACAAAGGCGAAGTTATCACGGACTTTATTGCATGCAGCACTTCTAAGAAGGTGTATCAGTATTCGAGCCACAAGAGAGGCAATCTACTTGTTGAAGCACAAATGTCAAATGGCAAATACAACCCTTCGGTGATGCCTTGAGAAACCGAATCCCTCTTCCTCCGTGACAAGCCCGATGAAGGAGCGTGTCGTCATGAGCGCCGTGAAGTTTATTGCGAGGGATGCGAGACCGTTTGAAGCGATTGCCGGACAAGGTTTGAGGACATTGGCGCGGTGCTTCCTTGATATTAGAGCTGAGTGTGGTAAACTCGACGCGGCATTACTGCTGCTGCACCCCACCACGGTGTCTCGGAATGCGTCACATATCGCCGACGAAACAAGAAAGCTTGTGAAAGCGGAACTACGTTCCATCGTTGAGTTGCAAGGCGCAGCGGCAACCCTCGATTTGTGGACAAATGATTACCGAAAAAACTGCTACCTTTGTATAACGCTGCACTACATGAAGAACTTCAAGTTGGTGGAACGCGTGCTTTGCACTACAGAACTCGACAAAGAGAGCAAAAAGACTGGTGAAAACATTCGATCTGCAGTACTCCAGGCGCTGCGGAGGTTTGACCTTCAAGACTGTCTTACAAACTTGGCATTTGTTACGGACAGAGGCAAAAATGTAATTTTGGCACTGAGATCACTGATGCGCCTAAATTGTGCTGCGCACATTCTCAACACTGTTCTTGAGACGACAATGCGGGCTGACCAACAGGATGATTTCAGATCTTCTCAGAGCCTGTCGATCCTTGGTTACATTCTTCATGCGATCTGGCCTGCAGTCTCGTTTAGAGTGCTCGCTCAAAGTAGCCATCGAGACTAGGTGGAACAGCAAGCTAGTCATGTTCTCATCTATTCTTCAGCAGTGGGACTAAATTGTTGCACTTCTGATCGAGAAAGGGGAAACAAGCTGCGTCGACGACATAGCGAAAGGTACTTTGCAGTGTCTCGTAAACTTTCTTGGACCCTTCAAGGTGGCGAGTGATTCCCTGGAGTCGTCATGTCGTCTAGCCTCTATTTGGTGGTCGTGTGGCGAACGCGACTTCTGAAGCACCTAGAGAGAGGAAGTAACGATTCTGAAGCACCGTGTGGCGAACGCGACTTCTGAAGCACCGACACGAACATTATTTGAGGCTTAACACCACCAGAAAGAATGGCGACAGCCGGTAGCTCCAAAGCTGAAAACGGACGTGCACACCCGACGGAGACTGCCGAGACAGACGCCGAACATACATTGGCGAAGGTGGCAAAGGCCCCGATTTTTCGGTTCTTGATTGCAAGCGCAGCTGCGACGTACTTGATTCGCTGTGTTTCGGTGCTTGCCACGCCATCTGCCGCTAACAACAGCAGCTACACAACAAGATTTGATCAGCGCGGGCAAGGAGTCTCGGAGGTCACGTACGTAGAACAGGAGGCAGCCGCCGCTGCCTTCTGGCCGCCTCCGCGCCGGTTATATCTTTCCCGATCTTGCCTTCTCTCGCCGTTTTCTCCATTTCAGAGGCGACACAGCCTCGTGTGTAGGCAGCGGGTGCGTTTCTCTGGCCGTGTGCTAGGTGCCAAGCCGCCGGCGCGGTGGCGCATAGTTCGAATTATCAGTGGCGGAACCTACTCGCGTTCAAATTAACGGACTTTTTTATGTATAGATTTCTATGGAGCTTGGCCGGATCAAATCGTACAGTTCGAATTATCCATGAATTTGAATTATTGAAGTTCGGATTAACGAGCTTTCACTACCATTTTTGCCAATAGATCGATCTCGCTAACTGTTCGGTGCATGCGCCACACAACAATGACTTTAGTTAATTTGACACATTTGGTAGTGCACGAGACAGATCGTTGCGGCTCGTGCTCTGCTCGCTCAGATCCCCAGCCTGGTTGTAGCGTTAGCGAAAGACTACAGGTCCTGCGATGCATTGCGGCAGCGTAGTGAAGCACGTTGGTGGGTTGGTCTATTGTGAAGGCAACACAACTAACCATGATTAATTCAAGTAACCTGTGCATGCAGCACCAAGTTTCCCATTATGTTTGTATCACATTACTTCATTAGAAGTTACTGTTTGAAGGCACTTGTAAATGCTCTAGGTATATTGATTCACGGCAACTTGTCAAGTTTACATATTTCTCACATTGCATACTTTGGTCTGAATTTTGTATTGCACTAGTTGTATCAATGTATTTGAATGCTGGAATAAATATTCTGCATATAGATGTAACTTGAACATATTCCATCTCCGTAAATTGCCTGCTGCAGCAGTACAGAATCCACGAATTGTAATGGTAACAGTAACAACATACCAAGTACATGTAGGTAATCAAAGTGAGACTCATTAAATAAGATAAGTCTTGACAACTTGCATTCCTAGAAATAAGATATTGTTAATAGTCTGAAAACATTGCTTGGGCCCAATATGCTACACAGCAGTCTTACCAAAAGGGGAGACAAAGTTGTACACAGTGTAATGTATTGCGTGCAACATCCTCATGTCTCTGTAAATGCCTTGCAATCATGAATAAATGCAGTGAATGTTACATTCCACTATTGCACCCCCAGTAGCTTTTAAACATCAAAAATAGAACAAAATGAAACGAGGGACCCTCTTGGCAGCGCTAAGTCCCACTACAGGCGGGGCAGTTTATAGATCCTCGAGCTAAAACTTGGAAATGCTGTGATTGATCCGTCTCGTTTTCTCCTAGCGAGGAACGGCGGGATTACTGGGAAAAATTGCCCCATCTGAAGCAGGCCTAACTTATTTACTCCTGGCAATCTTCAATCGCCTGCAGGATGCTTTTAGTCATTTTTAACACCTTGGATGGATGAATAGATCGCATTGGATCGCACAACGATAGGGCAAAATATTCATGAGCATCTGGCTTTTTCTGGCATGCAACACTAGTACTTATATTTTGGAGCTCTGTCAAGAACGGGTCAGGATTGCTCTTTTTCGTTTTCTTTTGGGGCTCGTTAGTAGCGCCACTGGTAGAAGCTGGAGTGAATGGGCTTCCCACCCCCCCAGAATGGCCCTCCTCGTCCACTTCATAGACTTCGACATTGCATGCCTGCGGCTCCAGTTCATCAGCTGCTGCACTTTCTTCTAAATAGGTTCCCTCCTGCACTGGACGGATGAAGTCATCATTGCTAGACGTCTTCATGTTTCCTGACGGGCTGTTGATTAAGGAGAAAAAAATTACTTTATAAAACAAACATTCAGTGCCACACATCGGGGGCATGGCCAGGAATGTTTTGGTAGGGGAAGGCTAACCTCTCGGCTCGGGTGGGGGCAAAACTGCCAATGTAAGGTCCGAGAAGTAACCCACTAGTGCAGCGATTCATTGTGTCAAGCGCTTCAGCAGATTTCGCTGAGTTAGCGTGAAAAATGGTCATGGGTCACTGCACACTGCTAAACAAAGTGCTGTATCGTTTCCATGTTTGTGAACCTCTAATAATAGTATCATTCTATTTCTTTCTCTCTGTACCTTTCATCACACTGAGTATTAACCAGTATAAAGTTCGCATTGTGCAGGAAGCTTATGCTAGCCGAAATGTTCGATCGGCACAGCTACTACGCAGCTCCAAAGCTACCCGGAGCTTGTAGTTCATCCAAACGTCAGTAAAATTGCGCAATTATAATATTGATAATATTAATTTGCACTCGGACAGATGCCGGTGACAGCAGAAAGACTGAAGGGGAATACCATAGGCATGCACACGTGGAACTATGAGTTGCGATGCTATTATTTGGGGACAGCAAAGCCTCAACGGCTATCAAATCATTTAATCGAAGAACACTATCGGAGAATTCAGAGTGCACGCATTACCTTTCGATGCTCCAGGCTATCTCGCACAAAGTACATCTGCTTGAAGAGTGCCCACGCCATCGGGTCTTACACGTTGTCGGTGCCAGCGCCGCTGGTCCTGGTCTTTTTCATGTCGCGCAGCAGGCGCACCAGCTTGTCCCGGACGTACCTCCAACGTTTCTGGACACTAAAATAAAGACTCAGATATAGGTGGGCACTCTTCGTTGGTGAAAATTAGGACATACGGCTATCCTTGTCTCCCGGCAGAAGATCCCAGAGATCACTCCAAATTGCGCCTTTTTTCTTGGTGCCTTTGTATTCGTTAGATTTTGCCTGCCAGAGTGCAGGACGCTTTTGTACTTTGCTAATTAAGCGTTCGTTGTTTATCGCCATTGTCGCAAGGTCCGTGGTGAAAACTACAGTCCTACAGTGGCGAAAACTGGAGAAAATTCAAATGCTCCTTGCAATGAGTGAACATGGCCATTCATTGGTTGTTGCCTGCTGGACGTGACGCCTGGACGCAAAATATCTGACTCCTCCAGATACGTCGGAAAGCGCCAAAATACGCTGCGTTTTGTCCCGGCGCCGGAAGGGACGTCAAGGCGCAGACGCGGAGGAAAGCGTGCAATGTGGGCTAGCCTTGAGACTGGAGAAAATTTTCTGCAATGCGTGTATACCAGCCCACTTACCTTTCAGTGTTACCTCAAGCAAAATACAGAATCGTGGCTGAATTAGGCATTGTCGATCGCATGCTGTAAAAGTTTTATTCTCGCTGTCTTGCCTATCCACATTAAGCCGCTTCTGGGAAACCATAACATTTGTCGCTTTTTAAGTCAGTTATAGAAAATGTAGAAGAGTGTGGCGACAGCAGTGCCTTCTGGAAGGAGCAACACCACCTCGGGCTATGTGGTTACGGTGCTCTACAAAAGATGGCGCGCGGTGTATAAAAAATTTGTCGCACCGTGATTTTAAAAAAAAGCACATAGGCCCCATTTTTGTATAAAGCTCTCCAAGAAAAATGTAAAAAAAAAAAAAGCGGGACTTACACACCGGAAAAAAGGTAGTTGTCTGGTGGCAGGGTGAAGGGGCTGTCTGGATCACTTTCCTCCTCTATGGCTATTCTGAGCAGCAGATAAGAGCCTCATAAGCACGAGGTGAGCAGTCCATTTCGAAGGCACTTCAGGAGATGTGGAAAATAGGAGACGAAGTGCAAGAAGTGTTGGGAATTGGCAGGGTGTTGGACTTCGCATCTTGTGGTTGTTGCAGTTGCATGGACGCCCATCAATCTCCACATCTTTTGGTTCCACGTAGCTCCAGCGGAGGTAATAAAATCAACGAACAAGCCAGCTTTCTTTGCGAGAATGACAGCCTCCACCATTGCCTTCGACAGGAGGTCTCCCGTCAGCTTCCCTCGAGTGCCTAAGGCAGCAAGAAGTTGTGTTCATTTTCCCATGAAGTTCACAAACATTATGACCATGCCGGGGTCACACAGGTGGTCTTCATCTGCCGCAGAAAGGGGATGGTTCTTGGTCTTCATCTGCTGCAGAAAGGGGATGGGTCTAGGTCCACAAATCCTTCAATGCGGCCTGAAGATATATGCATCTAGAGGTTCTCGGAGAGCTTCATTTCATCTATAAGCAGTCTGCCATGCTTTTTCTTGGGGTCCATGGTGGATGTCTTCTGCTTGAGCATATTTAACACTACCTATAGTGTTAATGCCAAAGCCTATTTTGTAACATTGTAAGTAGTTCCGCAAAGTCACTTTGCTAGGCAAAACTAAAACTTGCTTCTGCATATGCTCATAGAGCTTTGGCCCTTTCATCTTCATAATTAGGTATTCAAGCAGCCACTCTTTCAAGTATGCCGTCCTTCAAGTATTTTCCATTTTGCGGCATTGAAAGTGTGCTGTGCTGCTTCCCTTTGCTTGGGTGGAAGACTTTCTAGGCGACGCATGAACTCATTTTGTATCTTTGCATTCTGATTCTTCATGGAGTCTAGTTTTATGTCTAGACTGCAAAGACATGATATCCCTTCATGATATGATAGAACATGTGACATGATATCCCTTCATACAAGCACTTTTGCCATGAGGCCTGTAACCTGGCACCACCACAAGCGTCATTCCCCAGTCATTCGCACCTGGTGCGGTAGGTTCTCTACAGTGAAGCCTACCTTCAGAGTGATGACAGCGGTCCTCGTGCTCGACTCTAAAGCACTGAGCATGACACATTCTTGTTGGCCTCTTTGTCTTTAGTCGGGATTTTCTCGACAGCAGGGACTTCCTCAGATAACAGGTGAGGCGACGCACATGTTTTCTGCAAGAAAGAAAAAAAAAAGTATTAATTCATAAAGCAAGAGTTTGCTAAATAATCGTAACACACACTTCATAGGGGTGACCATAGTGAATGGGAAGTATAGGAGCTCGTGAAAATTGCCACACAATATTAATACAAATATTATTTTGTACCTTTAATGTTGTGCAAATACTAAGTATGCTGCTCTTGTGTACCTTCTGGACTCTCTAGCATTCTTTAAATTAAAGGTTAAAAGATTAAGAGTACCACTTATGTTCAGCTGTCATCTTCCCCTTAATTTTTCGCTGAAAGCGGTGTCTTGAACTGTTCTCAGGGACTTCTCTATCCGGACAGTGAGCTTTAAGAGTAGACTCCTGGCCACACATAGCTCCATAGTTCGGCCGGTTGCACCCACAGCCATTTTTAGGAGTTTAGTTCAGCGTGTGGTTGGAGCATGCGGATGTTGGGCTTCAATTTCACACAAGCAACCTTGTTCCTAGTGGCCGCCAAGTCGGGTAAACTTGTGGCGAAATTAAAAGTACCCTAATGCAGCTGTCTTTGATTTTTTTATTTGGCAGATCTGGCATAGCTATAAAAAACACCCTGCATACAAAATACACGCTATGTAACCTCAGCATATGATGTAAAATACTGGTCAAACAAAAAACAAGAAAACATCAATCGCAATGCTTGAGAAAAATGGAAGGCAGGATAAATAATTTATGAACACAATATAGAGACAAAGTAATTCTATCTGTTCAGTCCAAGAAGCCAGGACACTTCATTAAGAAACGCCTGAGCGTTTTGCTCGGACTGCTGCTGTTAATAGCTGCTGGTCCTCTACCCACAGCTGCGCTAAGTTGTGTCCACGGCCTCTCCAAGCTTTCCATGTGCGTCCAGATTGCGCCATTATTGGCCACTCAGTTCGGTCTTATATGGCGTTTCGTGTCTGTTCATTCTCCAACTGGCAAATCCTCACCTAGAAAATACTAAAAAGAAATCGTCGGAGCCCGCTACAAGGGAAATCATACATGCATAGTCCCCTACGATTCGCTGGTTCAATATGCGCAATGGCTGTATTGGTTTTTAGGAGGCAGTCATTAATGCATTGAGAAGATTCCCGAACTTGAGCACGTGCTGTATATGGCCTCTGCATATTGGTATTTTATCTCATAAGTTGGGTTTCACAGCCATCAGAATGTGCTATTTTTATGGTGTCTTTTGTTATGATATGCTCTTTTCATTGGATGTGGTAGTAAAAAAAGAATTGGAGGGTTGGGGGGGGGGGGGGGGCCTTTTGGAATGGTTGACAAATCAGCTAAAGCCGTCATTGGAAGCTGTGTTGTGATGCTGAAATTGTGGCCAAGGGTTGCAGCACAAAACTAAGGCACTGTTCTATGACAGCTTCCAAGCCGAGATCCTCTCGACGCGCTTCCCAATTCTCTGCTTTGCTGTTGGGTCAATAAAGCACTTACATGTCTCTGTCCTATGACAGAGAGAGATGTACAAGTAAACTAAACGAAATATAAAGCAAGTTAAGGAATTGTATTTTGCTACTATACTTATCAATCGGGAACTTACTATTACAAAATTAATAATTATCGTGCTGAGCATGAATTTAGTAACATGATATCCCTTCATAAAAAATATTTTCGTACTAAGCTGAATATTAATAAATGAATCCATTTAATATAACTGCATAATAGAAGCACTATGCATTGCCCTACCACCAAATTAAGTATAGATGGATGGCTTCATCTCAACTCAAGCACGGATTTGGGGTCGAATTTTTAGTTTTGACGAAAAAAATATTTGGGGGGAACCCTTCTGTGACAGGGAGTGCAAACCGCAAGTTGGGGCGATTTTTTGTTTTCGAGTTACGGACATTTTAAGCAGCCGAGGTGCCAACTGACCTTTCTCTCGCCTGTCGGAGGTGTCATGTTCCACTCCTTTCTACTTTTTACCTTTTTTTTGGTAGTGCGTTGTAACTTTTTTCGGCCACTCTCAGAAGAGGGATTATTTATGGTCAATAATTTTATTGCGATTATTTATCTTCACTTCTGTTTGAAATATTGTCAAAGTGCGTCCCTTTGATAATATTTGTCAAAATTTGATCAGCTCTTCCGCGTGACCTATTTGAGATATCGTAACTAGGGTGACCACCTTCCTGCTAGCGAAATGCAGGACATGCAAAGCAGGGCATTACTTCCTAGACCGGTTTCAGGCCTGTGCGTCACATGCCCTGACGTCGGCTATGTCACCACTGCCCGTCCCAGGCGACGCACCTCTCCTAAATCTCCCCAGCTTGCTGCCCAGCGCACGCTACGTAGGCGTGTTCAGGGTTTGCACGAAGCTACGCATCTGCTTTTTTTTTAGTGTAATCAAGAAATGGCATGGAAAAAGGATGCATTATCGTTTAGGTGTAAAAAAAGACAAAATGCTAAAGAGAAAAGGATGAGAACGCTTGAAAAATACCGCCTCATTGCGTTCGCTCCAGGTACACAGAGGAGCTAATCTGTACAAATGCAAAATGCAGAAAACAATTCACAAACGGGGGAAAAAAATTATTTTCTACGCTCATGATCAAAGCACAAGAAACAGCCAAGAACAGCCATTTCTCATTTTCACTTCTTCGCAACTGTCTTTAATTTATGTGTATTTGCATCAGCTTTTGCAGCAGCAGCAGCCGTGCCTTCTCCTTTCTGTTCTTGCAATAATTGTTGTCGATTATGTTTGTGGCACACCTTGCTAACATGCCAACCACAATGTTAGGTTCATGGCCATTTTCACATGTTTGTAGTTCTTTGAAGTCTGGCAGGCTTTCAATTAGGTGCTTTACAACATCCCTGTTATTTGACAAGGAACACCGTGGAATTTCCGAGCTGCAACAGTTTGTTTACAACTACTTTGGCGTGCATTACAATGGTAACTACACATGCCCTAGGAGACTTTAGCCCCCCTCGACTGAGGTTCGCTTTGAGAGAGTGTATATCTGTCTCTCTCAGCATCTCTCTCAACAACCAACATCTAAGAAAGGGTAAAAGCACAGGCGAGCTGGTGACGAACTTCCATCGTAAACCGGACACGCGGTAAATAAAAAAACTGACAAAACAACAAGTCTCAAACACAGCTTCTAGTTTATTTGAACACTACCACTCTTATATATACACCACAACCTCCTCTCCACTCCGTCACTGACATCTCAAACTGAACAAAGGACACGTGCTACCTTCTTCCTTTTCACACCAACCAAAAACTGACCCAGACGACCTCATTACAAGTCTATGATAACAGGCATCTCTAACACAAACCCTGCTAACGTCAAAAAAACGCCTCCCTCAAAAAAAAAAAAAAAATCAATTAGAAGACACAAGTTATTTTTTAGAAACACCCAGCCACATCCGATAACAGGCAAAACAAACAGACACTGTGTTAAAGTTCAAAACCCCCCCCCCCCCCTCTCAAAAAAAAAAAAACATTAGAGACACAGAAGGCGCTTCAGTTCGCTATCAAAAGCCAAGGACGGTGTGCTTACACAATTGCCACGCGCCAAAATGCACAAGGTCTCCTTCACAACTCTCCTACCATTTTCTTTCTCTTTATGCAAAACCTGGGTATCCCCCCACTCCGGCTGACAGTTATTGCAGTCTACAACATGTTTAGCTATTTCTGAATTCTGCGCCTCGTCTTTTACCGCCCTTTATGTTCTAGCAACCTTTCATTCAAACAACGACCAGTTTGTCCTACAGTAAGACAACCCACACCGCAACGGAATGTCATATACTACTCCTACCTGACAACTTACATCAGGGCTTCGGTGTTTTTAAGGCAACCCTGACGACCACCCGAAAAGGGGGTTAAACTTTCTAATTTATGTTGTGCCTTGAAAACTAATTTACTCCGAACCTCTTGGCCACTGACTTTAAATTATGAGATATTCCATGATAGTAAGGCACACAGACCACATTCTTCACAACCGGTTTTTCCACAGGAGCCGAACTGAACTTCCCTAACACCTTAGCATAACGCTAGCAATTACATCCAGGTGATGGCCCGCATCCAAAAGACGCAACTTTTGCAACTCTATTGCCTCTCCAACATGATGCACACAGGACTTTTTACACGCGTTATCTACCACTGACGCAATCACCCCCCTCTTGACTAACTTCGAGTGACAGCTGTCAGCTGCCAACAAGGGTTTTGCCGACTCCTTACCCTACCTCCAGCACAAGCCCTTTTCTGTGTGTAGTAGGAGGTCTAGGTACTGAATCTTTCCCTGAAGGGCACTTTCCTCCGTGAATGTCGAATCGTGGCACTTTTCTATTATACACTTCTTAACTGTCCCTGCTAACCCTTCCTCAAAGGCACAAATCAAAATGTCATCTACATAACGACGGACCACAACAGCTCCACTCGGCAAAGACCGCACAAACGCATCAACATGGACATCCATCTCGTTTAAAAAAAATTCTGATAACAGTGGTGCGATTGAAGACCCAATTCATACTCATCTCTTTTTGGATAAAAAGAGCACCTTCAAAATCTATAACAGTGGACCCTAAATAAAACTCTAGAATACTCATAAAGCTCTCCACATCAATTCCAGAGGAAGACTTAAACTTCACTAGATGGTCATCACACCACCTCCTGACCCTCATCAAGAGCTCCGACTTGTCCGTAGAATAGTAAAGATCCTTGATGTCTAAAGTTATAATTTCGCAACTTCCCCCGTGATGAGGATTCAATATTTCTATTAATTGCTCAGAGTTTCTCAGTGATAACGGGCTATCGACCTCCACTCCAGTTAGACATTTTTGGATAAACACCGACAACACCTTCTGCCAAGCACCATTTTCGTTCACAACATACTCTCAACGGAAAGCCCGCCTTGTGGTCCTTCAACAAAAATTTAGTCTTAAGGTAGCCTGTGATACCTCCCCTAATATCTTTACCACCGTCTAAAATCACACTCCTTGAGTAAAGCTACCACATTCCTTTTTACTTTCTTTAGGTCCCCAACGTACGGCTTAAAAAGTTTATCAACCGCTTCAGCAGCCTTTGCTCCCAACATGTCATTCCCTAGAACAGCAAACCTCCCTGATTTGTCCGTCTGAAGCAAAGTAAGCTCCTTCTGTTCTAGGTTCTTCTTTACATCCCTGAACATCTTACAGGATACCCTGTCCTTCGAAAAAGTCTGATCCACTATCCTTGACACTTTCCTTATTGATTCATCAATGAAAACTTTTTTCTTGTCCTGGTCAAAGATTTTCTGGTGATTTAAAGCACATCAGATACAATCCACCCTAGATGGCTTCACATTAACGGAGAACTTCGGACCCTTTCAGACATGCTTTCCCGACAAGTTGACAGGCATTCCTTGGCGATGAATTCTAACATTCGTTGCCTCACATGCAGTTCGCTTTGACACGGAAATTATAGCTTTCCTTCTGCTCCCACTCCATAGCGCCTCCCTTTTTGACGATAACAATTTCAGCCAGGTAGAATACTCAATAGTATTAAGATAACTTTTCCCACGTGTTAATGTCCAAATCGTGTCACACACCTTCCAGGATTGCTTGAGTTGGTCCTGTAGAGAGTTCCTGTAGGCCGTCAGTACTTTTTTCTTGGTCTTTCTTGGTTATTTCACCAGCATAGCTCGAACTCCATCGGAATCCGTAGGGAAAAACTCAATCGCAACGTCACATCACGTGACCAAAAGGGCAGCCAATCAGCGACCGATTGAGTTAACTTTATCGTTGAGTTTGCGATCTAGCATAGACACAAGCGCTGTTGTGTTTGACGGCGTGGGCGAGTAATAAAATCGAAAGGATGGTGCCGGACCCGGTGGTTTAATGCTATGCTTCATGTCATGCTTTAATCGTGTCACAGACAGCAGCTTTATTGCATGCTGAACAGAAAAATCTGGCTCTCAAACTTCGAAATATACGTGGAAGTTCGGTACCATGTGAAAAGATCGGAAGTCCTCCGCTGACAAAAACTCTAAAAATAAACTTTTTTTTTTTGTGTCTGTGTGTGTGTGTGTGTGTGTGTGGGGGGGGGGGGGGGGGGTTGTTTTGTAGGAGTTTCTTCAGGACTCTCACATGAACCACCTACTCACAAGCTCGGACGCACCCGAAAATTAACATCAGTAAAGATTCTGCTCTAAGATTGAAAAAAAAAAATAATAAATAAACACTATCTGTTTAATTATTAAACATGTTATACAGTACCGAGTAGGTTTGTGTCAGTGGTCTGTGTTCTGAAAACTTGGGTCCAGGCTAAAATATAAAGTTATGTTTCAGCGAATTCAATGCGGAGAGCAAGTCGTCTGCTTTTTGTGCCGGGGTTGCGGTGACGTCAGAACAACGCCGAGTTCTGATTGGCTTTGATTAAAAGGATAGTAGCTAGACCTCAATGATAGATGCCTTAAAACCCAACCACTATTTTTTTTTTTTTTTTTTTTTTTCTATCAGCCAATAAGAGCTTGGCGTTCTGACATCATCGCAACTCCTGTGCAAGAAGAGGAACTTGCGCTCCGCATACTTCAATCAATCCTTTATTTGCATAAGAACTCAGGTGTGATTCATTCCATCAAGTTTCTTCGCTGTCCGGAAGAGTCAGATGTGTGCATCTTTGATCTCAAAATTAAAAGATCCTAATATTGAGCGTGAAATCGACGCGCGCGTGACAGCAACGGACTGTTTGCGCTCGACGGCCGCGGAGTCGCGGCTCGTTGCATATTTTATTTTGCGGAGATCTGCCACAGAAAAGTTGCCCAGTCAATTGCAAAACATTACAGAATATCAAGAAGCCAGTGGGCGCGGTAAGCATAAGAAAAGACAGATTTAATTGCGGAACACACAAAACAGCGCTGATGTTAAAACCCGAACCGGAAATGTTCTAGGCTTCCAGTCATGGCTGCCGGAAGTGGCCCGTATCCAAAGACGAAGGCTGTAAATTGACGCAAACTTTGAGAAAGATGATATTAAATTTTACCTACAAATATTTACAAAAATATTCAGATTTCTCTGCCAAATTTTTCTGCCAAATTTCTCCACCCATTTTTCTGCACCAGTAAAGAAAAGTGTACTTCCGGTCGTATACCAGAAGTATACACTGCCCTACACTTTTTTGCACTGGTGCGGTGCTGGTCCGGTGCAGGAGGGACTTTAGGTGCGGGTGGTGCAGGTAAATCGAACGCCAGCTACCATCAAGTACTTTCCTCCGTTACCTCCGTCCTCTTGCCTCCACCGACCCGTCCACTGTGGACCCATCCGCCCATCCGACCAGCTCGAAGAGCTCCGAGAGTTTCGAGGGACCGAGGGCCTTCGGCTTTGGTGGCTTGGCATGGTGGTTTGGCAGCGCGAACTCCAGTTCTGAACTAATATTTCCCAGTGTTTTCTGTCCTTTGCGTCGAATGAGGTGCAATCGGTGCAATGTCGAATCGACGACGACAACGCCACTGCTTCGCTCCAGGCTGCCGAACGGGTTATGAGTGGGGCAAAAAGCAGCCGTCGCTGTTCTCAGTGCCCAAGGATGAAGAGCTGAGAAAAGTTTGGGAACGGAACTTGCGTCGCAAGGATAAGCGTCTGGACGAAACGTGCTCGGTGTGTGAACTCCATTTTGAGCCATCGCTCGTGAGGCATGACTTCGTTTACATTATAAACGGAGAAGAGGTGCGCATGCCGCGTAAAAGGGCGGAGCTCTTGCCGGGCGCCGTGCCGACGCTGCTTCCGAATGTTCCGAGCCACCGGTCGAAGAAAGCGTCGCAGCCAAGGCCCCCGGGCAAGCGAAAGAACGCCGACGCTAAAAAAATGCCGAGCACTGTCTCTGCAACTGCCTGCAGCAGCACCATGCCGGCTGCAGCCGATACCGTGTTGTCGACAGATGCGCCCGATACCGGGGCACTCGATGAAGCCGATCTGCCCGCAGAATATTCCACGCTGTGTGTCCCCTCCGAGTGCTGAAGCTGTCGCCGAGTTCGGAACCTCGGCGGGTTCGTGTATTGCGTCAGCTGCGAGGAAGCGGAGCTGCTCCTCCGAGACGTCGACTCCTATTGTCCCTGCAGAGATGCTTTGCCGACGAGCAACATGCCAAGATCCGATCTTACGAAGGGGCCCTGAAGGGCAAGTGGTCATCCGTGAGGGCACGGGCACATATTTCGCCAGCCGCTGCACAGAAAAAGAGCCAAGTGAAGGTGTGTATCAGTGCCACTTGGGCAAAACTAAAAATGTCGTGTCAACATTTTTTGTTGTTTTCCCTTCTAATCTGACATGGTAAATGATTTCTGATGTATTGTTATTAAGGGTAAAAGCAGTCTTTAGTTCCAATTTTATTTGTTTTCTTTTCACTTCACAGCACGAGCATGCATCTCCTGCCGATACCCGAGAAAGGCACTTCTAACGCGGCGGTCAAGGGTGCGGCGATCGGTCAAGAAGCACGTCCGAAGCATCACCAGAAGCACCGTGTTACTGTGCAGAACAACTGAAGACTGGTGTTTCGCCATGCCAGCCTCCAAGCCCAGCTCGTTCGAATGCAAGATGAAAATGCTTCAAACATTGATGTAGCACTACAGGCACAGATTGCAACCTTGCCTCCCTGTGTTAACAGCAAAGAAGAGAACATCGAAGGGGAACCACCTGCTCAAAAAACGGGGTTGTGAAACGTATCCTGATGAAAATGAAAATTGCCACGCTCTACGAACGTCTTCGCAAACATGACATCATTCCCCTACCAAACAAAAGTACTTTGAAGCGCTACCTCAGACTTAACAAAAGTGTGTTTGGTTTCAATCGCAAGGTGCTGAACTAGCTTAAGCAGAAGACAAGACGCGTCAGTAACTTTAAAAGATGTGGTGGCCTTTGGTGGACGAGATAAAACTCTCCGAGCCCCGGAGTGTCAAACCTAAATTTTTATCAGTTCTGGTTCGGGTTCACGGCTTCCAATTCAATTCTGGGGAGCAAAAATAACGGTTCAAACCGATTAGAACTGCTAAATTTAAAATAAATTTTCCACAATGTTTTGGTAAAAGGCACTGTTTACGCCGTGAAACGGGTAACTATTTAGCGTGAAATACTGCGAAAGCACCCACTTTGTCCAAGCGCCTACTACGGTGGAATCTCGTAACTCAGACTCTTTATTCAAACTCGCAGATAATTCAAACTAACATGCAGGTCCTGTCCTACGTGTTTCTAGGTAGGAAACTCCCGGTAATTCAAACTTTGCATTATTCAAAGTTTTGGTCCCCGTTGGGTTCAAATTAACGAGATTCCACTCTATTAACATTTCCCAAACTTGGGAATTCCATAAATTATGCGTTAAGCGCCCAATTTGACTGGACAAGCGCCCATGTCTAGGTTAATCCAGTTTTCACCGAAAGTGGGGTGGGCACTACGGTATTTTACTGTAGTTCTTTATCATTCGTACAATCCACATTTATTTTCACGTGCCAGAAATAAGAAATTGCGTTGTTTAATTTCTACAACAGTAAAAGAAAAGTTCGACAACAGTAAAAGAAAATCTAGATTAAGATACAAAACATTGTTTATATGATTCAACATTCATTTGTTTACCTCAGTCACACATTTTACCTGAATAGAAAGCTTGTCACGAAGTCTGGTACGTCGCCTAAGATACCTGTGATTGGCGCAACTTTGCGTCGCAGTATTAAAAGTTTAATCATAGTTGTGCTCTTGAAGTGAGAAATGAATTGCAGTGCATAAAATCGTGAAATGTGCACATCGTTGCCATATATATAGTAAAATATAGTTTCCAACTAACGTTCCACAATATATAGGACGACGACGCAGCTGAACTAAAGGCAATAATATATTCAAAATGTCGCGAAAGTTTTAGAACAAGTCGTTTCAGTCTACCTTTTATAGAAACTCTGATCGGCAATCGCAACACTTACCTTCCTAACCAACGTTGTTTACACTCGGCACCATCATGCAGGCCAAAAATCGTGCAGAAAGGAGTGATCAAAATTGTTCACTCTAATCTATACATATTTTATGCTTGAATCGAATCTGGCCTAAGATAATGCGTACCCAAGTGAACATTTTTATATACAGGATAAACTGGCATAGCCTGGCTGTTGAGGTTTGTTCTTGACAAAGATGCTGGTCATTTCAAGTTGCAAATAAGCACCATACTTGCTAATTGATGATTTTTTGTTAAATATAACAAAGTAGTATTACATGCTCTACTCAACATGGCAGCTACTTAATTGGTCACTTTCCGACGGTCTGCATGCGTGATCGCCATAGTTCTGCCACTGCGCCCCTGTGTACTTTGTTTCTGTCTAGCTCACAGACACACAAAATTAATCTTCATCACATAAGAGGCAGTAACAAACTTCCATATGTTTGACACTTTTCTTTAAATCAGCTTTAAGATCAAAAATTCGTTTAAGGCTCTCCCAAATCAGTTATGAACACCAGGAAATATTCGCAGAGCCTCTTTCAGATAATTTGGAGGTGCATTTACTTACGATGGATATCTTTAAGGTGATTGGCCCTTTATTTATGTTGTCAGATCTTCAGTCGGTAAATAAATATGTTTTTATTATCATCAATCAATTTGACTGTATAAAGTTCAAACACCACTTGAGATTGACACGGCAGGATGACACTCGAAAATTCTCCAGCTGTAGAGCTAACCTGCAAAAACATACTTTTTTGTTCGCTGTTTAACAGTGCGAAACACTGGGTCGCGGGGTATGCCAAAAAGGACTTTGTGGTCACATGATAGATCGGAAAGTAAATACATGAAATGTGCGGAAAGAGAGAGAATATATGATATTCTCTTAAATATTTCCATACACAACACCTTACTGCAAAAAAAAAAAAAATGCATAGAGATCTAATTACGTTTCAATTTGCACATAAATAGTGCGAAGGACCGACGAAGATTCTTATAATCCTAACATAAATTATATTTGGGCATCACCATGCATGGACTCGAAACTTAGCAAAATACTGTCTCAGGAGGATAACGTTATGTTCGGTTTTAAGTGCACTTTTGTTGGGCAATCACGTTTCTACTCTGCTTTAATAGTCATGCACTCTAGCATTTTATTAAATCGCTGCATATCATCGTGAGACTGCTGTATATATTGCACTTTACCATTTGGACATCTGCTTTTGCTAGTGTTGCGAACGTTGCATCTCACCAGATTTAACTGTTTAGAGGCCGACGTATACTTCGCGCTTTCCACTTTTGCACGTCTCCTCCTTTCCTATATCCTTTCCACTTGTTACCTTGCCCTAGCTCGACTCCCCTCTCAGCTTGGAGAGGAAGAGCGCCAAGAGGATTATCTTCCCTTCAGAAAACCAAGGTTGTACGTCGGCCTTTAACATGGTTTGCACGAGACGCCATCATACTATATGCAGGTGAATGTTGCGATTTGTTCTTGCCGAAAATATCATATCCGGTGGTGCAAAATGCACGCTGCAGAAGATTTGTGTTCAGTGGAAGCCATGTATTTGAGAAACACAAATTACTCTTCCTTGGTGCAGCGTAGTAACAGCAAGAGCGGCTGGCACCACGAAAACTGGCTTTCTGGCAAGAGTGTTTTTGCTAACAAAGTAGTTTTTAGGGTCCCCCTTTCTGCTCTGTACCAAATATGTGGGGCAGAGGAACCTTTACAGCACAATATGTTTTAATGCAAAAGCATTAACTGTCTCATGGAACGAGCTGACGTCATCAGTCTGAAGCGGGAAAACGGCTGATAGTTTCCTTCAGTTCCATTGTCTGGTGCGCGTCGACGGGACTTCCCATTGGCCGCTGAGCTCGTCAAGTTTCCACGACCACTCACCCCATGGCGCTGAGTGTCCATCAGTGCGGAGCGTCCAAGGTCACCAGGGGAGCACACGCGCAGACCGGCGACGAAAAGTATGCAGCAGACGAAAAAAGGGAGCGGACGAGCGGCTTGCATGCTTTTGCATTCACAACTCGTAAGGAATGCTTAGGTGTACCTCAATCGTTTTTCTAAAACTACCCACCCCCCTTTTTTTTTCTTTTTTCGTCGCTCCTCCGGATAACTTTATTCCCGAGGGACTCCCTCCTTTGTTTGGGGGTGCTAAATCCGTTTTGTTTCTGTCACTTGTTAACAGTACTTCTATGCTCGGGACAACTTACTGAGGCAGCTCAAGAACAACGAAAACATGTTTCGGTGCCTCAATGACGAGTACACGCTGAATGGGTCGTGCAACAATGTTTTCCCTTTTAGTAAATACAGTCGAACCTCGTTATATCGAACAGTGCGAGGACCGTGAAATAATTCGATATAACCAAATTTCTATATACAAAATTACACCAAAAACGCGTGAAAGTGAAGCACAATTTAATCACTAAAAAGCTAGCGTGCTCATCGCTACAAAGCTAGATCTTTCCAGGTTGCGAAGGCCGGTGTCCGAACACGGCGTGCGTCGGAGTGCTTACTTTGTTTAGCCTTCGATTTGATGTCGCTTTTCGTCTTCAGCAGCGTGCTCAAAGTGATTCGCGGTATGTTGTACGCTTGGGCAACGCTGGACTTGTCCTTTTGCAACGCGGTAGATGATTTCAGGCTTGGTCGAAAACGTCAGCGACGTACGTTTCTTTACGTTTGATGCCATCAGTACGCAGTTGATGCAACGTCGAAAGAACGAAACTGGGGGAGCTAAGCAACGAGCGAAGCACATAAAAAAAAAAAAGCAATACTGGCGATGCCGGAACTGAGCTGACCGTATGCCGCAGAGTCTGGATGGCGCTCACCAACGTTACTGCCCAGCACCATAGGCATAAGGCTTTACGCAGGCATGAGCTTCTAAAAGTCGCCAACGCCTGCTGCGCCACCGCTATCTTCCCACGTGTTGCGGAAAAGCCTGCCGTATCCCTCGATGTGTTACGGGAAAGCCTGCCGCCTACCTCCAGAGCACAGGCTTTCAAGTGCGGCAGAGTTCGATATATTAATTTTTCAACCGATCGAGTTTGCTATAAAAAACTTAAAATGCATGTAGTTTTATGACACATCAACAACGATTCAATATAAGCAATAATTCTATATATCCGTGTTCGATATAATGAGGTTTGACTGTACCAGTAAAAACTAATCCTAACGTTGATAAGTTGCAAAAACACTCGATTGTTTTCCTCCCCGTGCAATGGCAGACACGGAAAAGATAAATAAAATAAAGCTTTCACTGACGCTAATTATATACAGTCGGTGTTCATCATAGTCAGGCACTGGGGTTGAGAATGCATAGAGCATGGGCTCAGCTTCAGACATTGTTGGAGTTCAACTATTCTCATCTTTGATTGAAAACGAGCCATTATCCCAATATTTGGCGACGCCGATGGGTCATGAACCCGAGCACTCGACTCGGGCTCATGACAATCGAGTATGTCACGCGACTCACGGTGCAAAGTCGTGATGTCACAATGTCAACAACGCTAATCAATCGAGCGACATTCTCAATTTAAATCGACTTGACGCGGTGAGTCGCGTGACGTCACGGGGCCACGCGATGTGACATTACTTGACAGCTTGCCTTGACATCGCGCGACATGATTAATCGTAGTGCCAATACAAAAGCGCCACGAAAACCCATAGCTTCTCATACATTTCAATTCTTTATATGACGACATAACCAGTGCATGGAAATACAGCTGCAATTTTTTATTCTCAAATATTCATTGTGATACTGCCAAAAAGAAAAAAAAAAAATTACCATGAACCGCTTACCGTTATATTTTTTTCGGTTCAGTTCCAAGATGGCGGCAAACATTTCGGTTCAGTTCTATTCCAGTTAGGCTAAAAATAACAGTTCGGTTCCGGTTCGACACTGCTGAGCACCTCACTGCAACACCTTCTGGACACATTGAAGGCTTTGTCGACATGGGCTCTTCTATGAACAAGTGACAGAATGTTGCCGGCGACCATGGCATGATCGTCCGATTCACTGGAAAATGGACTCAAATTATTGGTGCGTTTGCCACCAGTGGAAATGCAAAGGCAGAGGTACTTGCAAAAATTCTAATAGAAGCTACAATCCTAGCTGAAGCAAGTGGGCTCATTTTTCATTTCATCACTTGCAACAGTGCTTTATGAAACCGTCAAATTCGATCTTGGGAATCGGCGTTAATTAAGCCGGGGCAAGTCACCTGTAGGTTTGAGCACTCCGTTGATTCTTCTGAGCATCTACATTTCCTGTCAGATTTTCAATCATTTAGTGAAGTGCCTCCAGAATACTTTGAAGTATCCATTGAACACTTGGCATGGTATTATAACTTGATTGCAAAAAAAAGCACTTTACAGTTTTGCTGCTTCTGATCTTGCGTTTCTGGCCATTCCGACGCAAAGTCATTTTCTAAAAGCTATTTTCAAAAGCATTTATGCAGTCGCGCCTAAACATGCTTGTCTTTACGTGAAAAGGGTAATGTATATGCAATGTGTTCATGACTACCGTTTCAGGTCTCTGCAGCCTGTAACGGAATTAAAGACTCGAGCAACGTCACCCTGAAGGCGATGCCGTCTTACACCTGCGCACCTTCAGCCAAATGGATTTGAGAAAATGAGGGTGTTCTTTGTTTTCCAACTCTTCAGAGCTGTGTCATCAATGGCTTCCAGTTTTTCCCAAATGACCTAGTGTACTTGTGCAGCAACTTTGATGCTACGTTATTCTTTAGCTAAGAAAAAAGCTACTGATCACCAGTTAGGTTGCTGCTCTTTGATCTAATGAACCAATCAAAATAGAAATGAAAAATACATGCTAAGCACTCCCGAGGGAAACTTTGTATTTGGTAAGTCTACATCCTCGATTTACATTCCTTTAGATTATTGTTAATATTAGTGAGCAATGCACGAAAATCTCATTTGTCTATTGCAGCAACCTTAACTTGTATCAGCAATGGGAGAGACTAGCATACTATATAAGCCTATTTGTATTCTTTCAGAACTATCAACTGCCTGATCAAGATCACAACTTCCCGTTTCACAGCAAAGCTCTACATCCAGGGTCTAAGAAAGTGGAGTTCTTGAAGGACTTTCTTGAGTTCTTGTCTTCCTGAGAGTCCCATGCAAAAGGAGTGTGTGGATTTTTGAGTGACTCAACAGCAGATGACCTTGGGTTCACTGTTGAATTAGCTCACAGGACATGGCTTCAGATACACCACAACATCTCGATTCAGCCAGGATCCCCTAGAAAATTTGTTTGGGATCGTCGGGCAATCATGTGGCTCCAACAATTATCCAACGCCGACACATTTCTTAACTGTTGTCAACTGCCTGGCTTTATGTAATTTGGCAAATATAGCGAGCTAAAGCTATGCGAAAGTTAATGAAGAAATCAGTTCTGTTCTCGATGCACTGATGGCCCAACCCCAGAAGCCAACGTTGCTGAAGTTGACAAACACATCGAGGCGTGGGGAAGCTGGATTCCGCAGAGTGTATGCTCCGTAGCATTCCTGCCGAACACAAAAGGTAAGTGGAGCAGAAAAGTGCATGCCCGGCTAATGCACTATATGGCAGGTTTGTGGCTCGCAGGTTCCTTGCCCGCAGAAAATGTTTAGAGTGCCGCAGCCTTCTTTTGGAGAGCTCTTCTAACGAGGGAAAGATCTGCGATTTTACAGAAATTTGTGAAAAAGGAGGGTCGTTGTATTTGTCGCAGGCTCTCTTTCCAGCAGTGAAGAAACTGGAGGTCATTTTTACTTTCTTCTTAAGTTAAAAGAAGCTCTGCAGCAACGGCATAGTTGATGTTATGTTGCTGGTGAAAGCCAATATGCAGGTGTGCTCACGACAGCACTGGTGAAGTTCTATATCTTAACGTGGCTTCACTTTACGTAAAAAGTCCGTTTGCGAGAGTCACAAAGAAAAAAGAAAATGTGCACTAAAATCAGTCGCTGCTCGTAGCTAGGATTGCTCCGAACTCGACGAACGTTGCTTGCAGAGTGTGATAAAAAGGTAAACATTGTGTTTTCGTTTCATTATGAGTTTAAATTTAACCAATGAAAAGCAAATTTATGTATAAATAAACGGTTGTTTGCTGTCACACGAGTTGTCTTTTCTGTCCAGCAGAATGTATCCAACAGGTGCTTAACAACTGACTCATGATGGGGAATCACTAAATTAAATAAAGCCTCGGGAATAGCTTAGCAGGGTTTCGATACAAGGGATAAGAGGCACGCCCAGTTGAAACAACTGCATGCCATTCTTGAGGCTTGAGCGGCGATTTGTTTCAATATCTAGGAAACCTCAATATGATCCCGTCTCAATGTTATAGCTTGCAAGTTGTACGCACGAGTGAAAGGCTTCCATCCCGTGAAATAACTTCACCCTGCTCCTAGTGGCAGATTCCTGACAGGCCCACCTGCCATAAAATGATTGCGTTAAGCGCAAAAACATTCTGGTCTTGAGACGCAGCCCAAAAAATCAGTCTGGCAACGTTCGCCTTTAGCGTCGCACATTTCTGCTTCGTGCCATGCGCAAAGCGAACACGGCCAGATGAATTGCCACCTTTGGGTTGCGTATTTCGTTTTCTGGGGTTTGGACCTAAGACGGCAAACATTCTGCAGCCAAGAGGCTGCAACAAAGGGTGTTTAGTCACGCAGCAAATGCAATGCACGTCATGTCGGCCGCCATTGCTTGGTACCATGCTCCTGTGCCTGTACCTTCTGGGGCAAACATTTGGCACCATCGAAGTTATTCCTCTCAACAAGCCTTGCCGAGAAAAACAAACTCAATGGTTCCAAATGTTTGCCGCAGAAGGTACGGGCGCAGGAGCATGGTACGGAGCAATGGTGGCTGCAACGGTGCCATATGACGTCGCTTGCAAGCCATGTATGCTTCATTTCCCGAAATTCAGAATTTTTTGGACAAATTGGAATTTTTGAAAAATTTACCTGATATAGAGTGTTTTTCGGATTAATCGAAAGCGCAGAACCCTAGTTATACCAGACGAAAGGTTCTATTATCTTTCAAATGAAACCACTCATTCCAAAAAAGTATTCCGAATGAAACGAGTAATGAGCGGCCAAAAGAGCACCTAGATGGCCAAAATGAGCGGGGCCATGGTCTTAATACTAGACTTCTTTAAACATCCAGCCATTAAAAAAAATAATAAATAGATTTAGAGTTTGGTTAGAAGTCCGGTTTTAAAAAGAGCATGAAGGGTACCTACTTTTTTGTCCCACAGAATAAACATTTTTACATATTGTTTACATTTTCTGCTCGAATGCCTCAGTACAGAATTGCATTCTACTGCCCCCTTAGTTCGTTTAATCCTGCACAATTTCTCGTATACCCAGTGTAAAAAAATATGGATGTTTTGCTTCTGTTACAGATTGTTGTGTGGCTTGTTTTCTCGTATTGTACTTTTCTTCCCTTTTTCGATGTTGTTTCGCTGCCTGCCGATCAATCAATGTAACATGCGTGCACATGCGCTAGTACAGTGGTTCTCAACCATCGATGCTTCGCGGACCCCTTGTGGATCGGCGGAATGTTGGAGGACCCCGTTCGTGGTGAAGGGAGGGAAAATGTAGAGGTTAAATATAATGATGATTCAATAAATGAATATGAGTAAGGGCTAGTGTGAAGTAGACTTCTCTTATTGACATACACACGATAAAACTCGCCCCAAAAGCTGAAACATTTCTTCTCGATCTGAAAAAAGACAACATTTATTGCCGGGCTTTACCGATGAGGAAGGGCTTCGCGGACCCCTAGAATGCATTCGAGGACCCCAAAGGGTCCGCGGACCCCTATTTGAGAACCACTGCGCTAGTACACCAGCTTATCTACTACCGGAGGCACCAGACTGTCCTAAAGACCCACCGAAACAAGGGTGTTCACCCGAGGGCTTCTGGTGTCATCACAATTTTTGCCCCTTCTCAGGTAAGCAAGCCGAGACTTCTTTCTGGCAAAGTTACATATTGTCAAAGAATATTATCACTGAGGGTAACCACTGTGCCCATCCTTCGGCTGTCCCAGGGATCTTCTAGTGCCAAGAGCGCACATTCCAGTTGTGGTGGATGACATCTTAATGTTGAGGACAATCGTTCTCTTCATCACAAGAGACCAGATGACAAATGCAGTAACGCATCATCAAAAAAAAAAAAAAAATTTTAAATTATTACATTAATTTGATTTTGATTATATTAATTTGATTAAAATCGCTGTAGCTAGAAAAGCAGGATTCCTTTACCACTCGATTCATTTTTCGACATGGCATATATCAATTCGTTCGATCTCTAATAAAAAAAACGTGGAAAAAATAGTTACTGGGAATGTAAAGTACAGTTTAGTCAAACATGTTTTGTTGTTGTGGTCCGTTCCATACTGCGTACAAAGGCAGCTTGATTTGGTTAGCTAGTTTTAAAGCTTTATTTGATTTTTCTTTCGAGTTCCAACTTGATTGCAGTGGGACATGTATATTTTTTTAGTTTTTGTTTCTTTTGCGTATCGATTTTGTTGCAATCTGACGTTGCATAGCTGACGAACTAAGTGCAAGGTAGAAATCAAGCTTAACGCTCCGATTTTCTCAGAAACGCACTTATTTTTGCTCGCATTCAGTTTTATATCAATCTTTCTTGCTCAATGATTCTTTGATTTAAATACAAAGCAAATGCACGTAGAAAGCATCAAACAATAGACAAACGATAAATACAAAATATTTTCGGAATTATTTTTGCTGGAATGGTTTCATTTAAATCATCATAGTAAAACTGGTCCAAAATAAATCACGATTTATAAATCATATTGATTTTTGTTCTCCACCCTGTCAGGTGGTCTTGTTTACGGAATTATTGCTGTCCATTTCAAGGCTGTCTGCAGGTGTCTTCATGCAGCAATGGGATGGAGGTTTCTCCACACCCCGACATCAGGGAGTGATATGTGCACACTGAGCGATGGGCCCTTCAGGTGGGAGCGCAGATGTAGTCCCGGATCACCAAATTCCTTTCGTGGACTGTCCTGCAAGTCAGCAGAGACGTGAGCAAGGCCTCGTAAGAAGATTTGTCGGAGGGTTGTCAAACAGATGGCGCAACATTCACACAAACTACATTTCTGGGAGACGGTCATAAACGGGGGGGGGGGGGGGGGGGGGGAATATTATAACATTAGGTGCTGATCTGTAACTGTGACCAAAGAATGTTGACCTATAAGAGAGCAAAATTCTTGAGCCAATCAAGCTAGCCCACTTGTTCCCCCATCAGCAACTGCTCCAAGTATACTGTTTGGTGGGAACAGCGCAAAAAAGACTGTTATAGCTTATGCAAGCAGAGTCATAGCGGCAACATACTTCTTTAATGGAGACTGGCGTTCTTCAACGACCATGGCTGGTTGCCGATGATCGAGCCGCAGGAGCACGAGCTCAGCTGCAACAACGGCATTGTTGTAGTATGCAACAATGATCACTATATTACAAAGACGTAGGAAGGACGTAGGAAGGAAGAAACACACAGACAGGGCGCTTTCTCTGTGTTTCTTCGTCCTGGTCCTACATCCTTTTTGCGCTGTTTCCACCAAACAGTATGTACCACCAACTAGCCCAACTACATGCCTTCGAAATAGTACAGCTTGACGTGCATGCCGGCGGAATACGGAAAGGTTAGGAAGCGCATGGTGCATGGTTTTACAGTAGAACGGTTTCATAATGAATGCCCCTACTACGAAAATGTCTGTTTAACAAAATAGAACAAGGCTCCGGGTCATTTCCTAAGTGTTCAATGTGTTTTTATGACCACAACGAATTTCTGTTTAACAAATTACCCTGTTTACAGATAGAATACATGGCCCCGCGTGGCAAACGTGACCGCCCTAACGAATTTCCTGGGTACAAAGTAGCCAATTACACAGAAATCCTCCCCTTCAAGCGACATGTGGGGCAAGGTACGAAGAATTTATGCGGCGGAGGTGGCATTGCCACTGCCGTTGCCACGAGCCGCCAATGCATTATGTGCTCTATCTATGCTTTGAGTGGAGATAATTTGTTAGTGTGCATCCATGCTTTCAGGTAGTGCAACATTGCTGCTCAGATTTTTTTTTTTTTGTCTTTTGCGCAACCTTTGTGTGGAGGCATTCTTTTCTTACTTTTATTTCATTTGCGCTTCATTTGCTTTGTTGTGACGTTATTAGATACAACAACGTTAGTTTTGTTTGCTCATGCACTTCTGATTGATTCTAGATGATCACAGCACAAGCAGCATATACCGTATGGGTAAATTACTTCCAGCATGTAATTTAATTACATTCACAATTACTTTGCTTCAAAAGTAGTTTAACTACAATTATGATTACTACTATGTGAAAAGTAATTAATTATGATTATAAATTACATTTGAAAAGTAATGCACTTAATATACAATAACTTATTTCTGTGAGCGATCCGACTTGGGCCATATCATTTTAAATGAGTTGTATAGAATGCAACTTATTTGTTCATTCCTTACCCCAATGGTTGAGAAGCATCGCTGCATAGATGTCACATATTGTACTTTGCTTTTATGAATTTTGCTAAATTCATGATAGAACTTGACAGTTTGGGGCAATGAAGTACTACATTCTTATATTTTTACTAAATAATAATAACTTAGTTCATATGCTGGAATGGAAGACGCCAGACCGCTAAAGAAAAAATTGGGTTGACAGGCGTTTGTTAGCCAGGCAAATAAAATGCAACAATTAGTCATATATGACTATTTTACAAGTGTTAACATAAAGGCCCATTCACACTCTTGCGACCTCTTAAAACTTAGTTCCTTAAAACTTCTTAAAACCAGAGGACACACTGGCACCATTTATTGGGTAGCAGTGTAAACTTGGCGGTCCGGCATATTTTCTATTTCTCTCGCGCATTATCCTTTCTTTCTTGGCTCGAAAAACTTTTGTCCACGTTATAAACAAACCTTTCTCACATAGGTGTCACGCACATTTGACCTCGAAAATCCCGCGAAACCTTCGCTCTTGTGAAATGCAGTTCCAGGGTCACCGCATAGATGGCGCCAGCGTGTCAGTGTGTTCTCTCGTCCTAAGAAATTTTAAGAAGTTTTAACAGATCTCGTCTCTCGGTTGCAAGAGTGTGAACAGGCCTCAAAACTAAAATCCACACACACTAATACGACCGCATTCACATACAAACATCATAGTATTGTCAATTATTTACATTGAGTTGAAATTAAAATGGTTCAGAAATATATAAAAACCGAATCAAGGCTCCCAAGTCATTGGTGACAATAGTCACAGGTGCAAGGTCAGTCTTTAAAATGCTTATGCAAATAATATCCGAAGTAAAACCAACAGGAAATAAACTTGAAAATAATACAAAGATACAAATATGCGGCAGTACTGGAAGAGGGACGTAAAAAACTTGCAAAAAAAAAGAAAGAAAAATAACTTCATAGACAATTAAAATTCCCAACCTCAGCTGAAAGCTGAAGCTCAATTTTTTTTTTCTTACAATATTTTGGCATGTTTACGCTATTGTTGTCTGCTCGCACCGCAGACAGCGCTACACGACGCCGTTGAGGTAGGGTCCAAAGAGCCTACCTCGACGGCGCTGTGTAGCGCTGTCTCTCAGACCGCAGTGTAAGCAACAAAACAACAAACAATGTGACGCAATTTATGTTGTGCGTGTGTGTGAGTGCGTGTCTGCAAGAGAGTGTTTCACCGAGAGCTAGGCCGCTTGTGCGAGCGCTGAAGCTTTCAGAGAGGTTCTGTCGACGCCGCAAAGTTTTGCCCAAACTAATTGCAATTGTGCCTAAAATTTTGCAATTACTGACGCTACAAAGTAATTAAATTACAATTACAATTCATTTTAGCTGAAAGTAATTATTACAATTACAAATTACGAAGAAAGGTAACTAAATTACAGTAATTCAATTATACTATAATTCAATTACTACCCAAGTATGACGAGCAGCATGAGCAAGGAGGGAGATATGAGGCCTGTTCACGCATGTACCACAGCACTACCTCAAGCGCTGTTAGTCAGCACTGGAAGCAGCACAGTTTATAGTGTTCACTTAGCACTGCAATGTATGTGTGCACCCAAGGTACCTGAACCAACTCTGTCAACAACTGAGGATATGAGTGGTTGAAATGCTGCGATCGTGTAAGTCCTTTCTCAATGACTTCTTACTGAAATATATTATGCCTCTTGAGTACGTCGAAACAGTTTATATTAAAGCCAAACTAATTTGATCAAAAAAGAAAGAAATAACCTAGAGGGAGACTGCGAGGGAAGCCAAGCTTCCGAGCGTAGCACAAGTGCATGCACGTGCAGGGGACAGGAATATGAATGGGCTGTTGCAAAAGCTTCAACCATTTCGAAACATACCACAAAATACCGGGCAAGCGCCCACTCAAAATATGGAGATACTTGCAAAAAAAATGGGGGATGGGTGCTTGTCTGGTCATTAATTTTACATATACATGTACTGTGCATATTTTCTCAGATCTTACAAATGTGGGAATGGGCACTTAGTTTGGAATGGGCAGATGCACAGTATTCTATGGTAGTTCGAGGTTGTGCCCGCCCTGGCGAGAAGCGTGGTGTAGGGGGAGAAAAAAGTGGAAAAAAGAGAGAGAGCGGGGAAAAAAAAAAAGAGGACGACCAAGGCTGTCGAGTGCTGGCCCACCATACCGACATGCCGTGACCATGTCAAATGGCAGTTTTCGGATGCAACGACCAGGAAGGGAAATGTGACCAGCAAGAAATCAATATGCATATCCGTACGGGAGTTCGGTGGGACCGGCGTAACTTAATGCAACAGCCGGTAAAACGCTCCAACACAGAATGCACCGATGAGGTTCTACCATAGACGACGTGCACATAGTCTCGAGAGAGAAGTTCGACAGCAACCACTCACTATTCGATCGCACACAGCGTAGGAGTACTTGGCTTTCCGGTGGCGTGCACGAGCGGCCAGTACGTCGACAGCCCGCTGACGGCGTACACCACGGCCGTTTTAGTTTCGTCCAAAGCCTGCAAAAGATGCAACGTGACGTTTGTGCATTCCCTTTGGCATGCATTCGACGTACCACAAACTCCTCTTCGCTTTTCTGGCAGCATGAGTTGGGATGTTACGGAGTCTGCTGGGGGTCCTTCTTCGCTTTCAACGCCCTCAGCCTTCTCATTTTCCTCGTGCACGCCAGCCTTCTGATGAAGGGACCCTGTAATTGGGGAAGCAAGGATCAAGCACAGATAATCTCGGAATGGACTACTGGGATGGCAAGGCAGCTCAAATGGATTGTTTCCACACAACTCGCACTCATCTTCCCCTAGAGGGACATTCTGCCAACTGTTCTAGGCACCCAAGAGAACTAAGTTTTCTGAATGCCCGGGCCTTACCCTTTTTGGAATGCTTTTAGTATCTCTGAATACCGAAGTTATTAAGAAAATGGCAAATGAGGGTGACGCCAAAACCCACACTTGAATTTCTTTGCGCTTTACGGTGCCGTGGCTTCCCTGGCAGACGGCCTCTCAGCTCGAACAGAGCCGTTTGCAGACAAATGAAGGGCGTTCAACGCATATGGGCTCAATAAGACTGCCTGCAATGAATCTAGTACAAACAAGAACCATATTTTCCGGTGTATAAGTCAAAGTTCCTTTTCTCGAATTTCCGTCGGTGCAACTTACTGTAAAATACCCGAGAAGTGCCAACCCCACTTTCACTAAAAACTAGGTTAATCTAGACGTGGGCACTCGTCCACTCTAATCAGTAAAAAACCAAGATGGCGGCCCATAAAGAGCTTTGAAGGCAGGGTGAATGGAATCGGAGAAAGCACATTTATTTTCACCCGATATCCCCGTTTTTACAGCTGGCGGCCTCGTGGCCGCTGCAACGGGGTAATATTTTCGGCTGATGCTGGCGCTTTGGAGGGGGTGGATGCTTAACGTATAATATGCAGAATTCCAAGCTTGGGAGGTGTTAATAGGGGGCGCTCGTACAAAGTGCGCGCTTCCGTGGTACCAAAATATTAAGGTGGGCTAGTTGGATATGCATTATCGAAATAAATAGCGCGAAGGTCAAGTACAAACTGACAGAACAAGCGCTAACTCACAACTGTCGTTTTAATAATCACACAGAAGACGAGAAAGAGGTAGCGTTTCTCTCTCGTCTTTCTTTTCGGTATGAAAAATTCCCAAAGTAAAATTGTCATGATGGGAAGAGGAAGTTACGTTAAAAGAACTGAGAAATAACAAAAAGGAAGAGGGCATTACGTTAAAAAACTGAGATTTAGCAGAAAAAGAGGATGAAGAAGTTGTCCACAGTAGCCTAATGAAACCACCTCAAGTAGGAAAGTTAAGGTAATGAAGTTCTTTGTCAGTTAATGCCACTGATGGTGCACTGACACACGAGTTCTCCTTTTCTTTTATGGTCTTTGCCTCGTATATTTCCCTTGATATCTTCTCACGGTACCTTCGAAGGACCTTTGTCTCTGTGAGTATCGGCTTGCAGTTACAGTCTCTTACGTGCACTGCGAGATGCCCCGATGGTGTTGAATTGAGTGACGCAGCGTGTTCACGTAACCTAGTGTTCACGCACCGGCCAGACTGGCCGACATATACTCTGCCACAGGTGAAAGGTATTTCATGTATGACCTGGCTTTGGCAAGGTATATATGTTTGCTTGTGTCTCTGGTTGCATTCTTTGCGACGTTCTTGTGGGGAATTTATCATAGGACAAAGCTTCTTTAGCTTGTCTGGTGCTGAGAATACGACAGGGATGCCATACCTGGCAGCCACCTTTTTCATGTTGTGTGATACCCGGTGAATGTAGGGTATTACAGCCGGGCGTTGTCCTTTGTTCTTGGCTTTTTCTTTCTGTCTGTGGGTGTTGATTATTCTTTCTACTACATCGTACAAGGTGGCACTTGGATAACCAGAGGTCTTGAGTCAGTGTATCTGTGTCTCAAAGCTCTGTCTTGCCGTGTGGTCACATGACTTCTTTAGGGCTACGCTAAGAGAGTTTTTAATTATAGCCATTTTAATGAGTTTTGAATGGGAGGACTCATATTGGAGTAATTGTTTTCTTGAGCGTGGCATGTACATCCAGCAAGTGTGGTTTTGTTGGAATATCATCCGTAGATCAAGAAATTGAAGGCTATTGTCTGTCGGTAGCTCGTGTGTAAAGTTGAGTCCTTGTGCGTTTTCAGTGAAGATAGAACATACATTGTTGTTGATTTGTTGCTCGTTATTTACATCAGGTCTGTTTTTTAGTAGCACGAGATAATCGTCCACATATCTGTATATTCTTGACGCCTGGCTGTTGGATACCCGCTGGGCGATGGCCCGATCGCATTTGGATAAGAAGATGTCGCATAGCACTGGTGCTACACATGATCCAATGCAAATTCCTTTCTTTTGCAGGTAAGTATTCCCGTTGAATGATACAACTGTGGATCTTAGGTAGAATGTCAGTAACTCCAAGAATGTCTCAAGATGTACGCCGGATTTGTTTTGGAAGGGCACTGTGCCATTTTCTTCGATACATTCTCTTACAGCTACAAACAGTTGGTCATGAGGTATTGAATAAAACAAATCTTCCACGTCGAGAGAAAACCCATATTGAACTAGTAGTATGTTCTCATTTTTTAGATCATGTATAACTTGTTCTGAGTTTGAAATCAAGAACGGATCTTTCAGGCGGAGGTTTGATAACCGATTAAAGAGGAACCTTGACCTCCTTGCCAAGAACCTTTTTCAGTTACAACTACACGAAAGGGACATTCCTTTTTGTGTGTTTTAGCCGTAAAGAACATTTCCAAAACATCTTTTTTGGATGCTGTAATTTGCTTTTTCAGATTTTTTAACTCAAACTTGAAGCACAGTTGAAGTGCTTTAGCTTTCACTTTTTTGGTCTTTATATCTTGCAAATAGTTGAAGTTCTTAAGTATGGCTTCAGTCGCCTTTTGCAAATACATATTGTTGGGGCAAACTACAAATCCCCCTTCTTTATCTGAAACTAGGAGATTCAAATTGTGTGTTTTGAAGTATTCGACCACTCTAGGTCTCAATGTCTTGTTCTTAACATGTCCGGCTTTCAACAAAACATCAACACATTCATCAATACATCTGGTCCTGTCGTTTTCTGGAGCTTTTACAGCAATGTCGCGTACAGTCGACAGCATCTGTACTCCCTGTATGTGCGGAGCCGTACAAAATTTAGGGCCTTTCTCCAGGACCTTTTCAATGGCTAAGGGAAGAGAGGACTCGCCCAAAAATCTGACCGGCTCGCCTTGGTGTTCCTTATGTTTGGCTCGTAGATATCGTAGGTGTGGTATGTAGGTCCTCCAGAGAGATTCTGTCATCCTGGGTCGCTAAACTCGTCAAATACAACTTTCTTTGTGTTATGACATAGTGGGGGGAGGAGCCGAAAGATTGCCGCAAAGTTTTCTTCTCTCACAAACCCGCAGATCTGTGTATCTTCGTGACGTTTCTCATTGAAGAGGCGAAAAATCCCTATCACTCCCTAGGCTCCGAACAAGAGCAGCACGAAAGAGCGCGCGGAGACAGCCGTGGTTCATACGTGTGACGTCACGAAAAAGATTATAAGCTGCGACCGACATGTTTGATTGTCTCTATGATGGAGGCTTGGGTAATTGCATTCTAAAATCAACACCGTCGAAGTTGATAGTCTGATATTATTCTTATTTCCGCCGATAAAGCAGCCTTTACTAAAAAGCGTCCCTGTTGTTTCTTTTATTTATTTCGTCCCGACGTGGCTAGGTCACAACCAGCCGAGTAGCATTGTCCACTTTCGGACGGATTTCGTTTCCGAGCAGTTGTCTCCCCCATCGGCGGGATAAAATCATTTTATGGTAGACTTTAAAAGATTAGTCAAACTGGGATTAATTTTGCGTTCTTTAACGGAAATGAGAGTCATGTCAGGTTGTCAATATTGACGGTAATGTTTCGAGAATGCGAAGACACCAAGCTTTCATCGTACACAACCAAACTTGTCACCGTCGACTTGAACAGGCACCATCACATTTGTCGTTCACAACTGATAATCCTGACCCTGACGTCAAAGGTATGAACTATAAAAGGATGTCACCGAACGCGCCTGCATACAACGAGCCCTGGCACGAGCCTCTCGCTTGGAAGTCTGTTATGGCCGCTTGTGAGTTCGTGGAACGCAAACCGTCTTAATTCCAGAATCTCTAGAACCATTATTTCAAAAATTGCACGCTCTGCTGTTCCTCGTCATCGCTCAGTTAAAACGCCTCTAGCAGGGTCGTCGAAACAGGAGGACGGGGAGGGGGTCATTCCCCCCCCTCCCCCAGTGGCGTCGAAAGAGGGGGCAAGGGGCATGAAGGTGTAAGGGGGGGGGGGGGTTTCGCCCCAGCCCGTGACCACAGCATTTCAGAGAGTTATAATAAAAAAAAAATGAAATACGTTTGCAGTTCTCTGTAACGTCGAACTAGAGCGCAGCTCTTGAGGAGGAAAAGGGGAGAGTATGCCCTTCCACCTTCCTCCGTACCCTCCCCTCCTCCTCTCCTGCTCCTCTCCCATTTAGTGGGGAAACTGAATTGGTGTTGAGGTAACGTGGCGTCGATTACCCCGCTAAATTTAGCGGGGAAACGTCCCATAATGCAACACACGCAGTTATGCAGACGGCGGCACCGCCGCCGACGTCGCTCAAGCCCGAAACGGGCGCTTGAGAGTTGCGTTCTAAAAATTCGGGGGAAGGGATATCCCCCTTCTTCACTACCATCACCCCTCTCTCTCCCTCTCTCTTCCTCTCTTCCAAACAATTTCTACGGTCCTTCCTGACTCCCATTTGTGTGAGGGAATGTGTGTGTATGTTTGTGTGCGTGTGTGTTGGTCGCACCTTTTTTTTATTTCCCTTCCTTAAGTTTTCCCTCTCCATCCTTCGTCGCCCCCTCTTCTCTCAAACACTACCGACGTCAGTCCACACACGGCGCTTGGGTGACCCCGGTAGCATTGTTGACAGTTCCGGAAGATGAGCTCCAAAGCCGCGTACACCGCGCACGGCTCCACAATATCACGAAGTTCAATCTTCACTTTGATTCCGAAGCGAAGATTTTGGCCTCAAATAACTCCTTCCCAAAGTTGTGAAACGTCACTTTGTCGTCACCAATAACTTCCAGAAACAACAATCTGCCGACGAGAAAGTTCAGAGCATTTACAGCCCGCCTAGGTACAATTACGTATTATTAATTATAACGCGGCGTAGGGATGTAGGGACACGCGGTAGCGACGTCATCAGTGCAGCCGTTCAATCGCCTGGCCCCACGGTGTTGCTCGCGCGAGCTCCGATGAAGCTCGCTCGAACTTTGTGTTTCACATTCTCACTGGAATTCGAGCACCAAGAGAGCTTGGATGATTGACATCTCGTCCCGCGTGACGCCATCGTCGCGAGAGCCCAATCAGCACGCTCCGCGAACTTCGGTCCCAACTTTGTGTTTGACGAGTTTAGCGACCCTGGCTGAAGTGTGGAGGAAGGACTTGTATCTTGACTCATGGTGGTATATTACGTGGTATATTACGTGTGTGCATTCTTTTTATTGGTATGAAAGCATGATGTAGGCAATGACATTATTTACAACAAAAGAGAAACGGCAGAGCACCCGCCAATGGTCTGCACTTCCAACGGTCTGAAGACAAAGAGTGGCGACAAATGACCGCGGCTGGGGTGGCTCTGCCAACCGTACAAAGAAGTAAACTTATACAAGATGCGACTTGTATCTACCAACGTTTTTGTGAAAACGTCTGTCTATAGGGAGATGTGACTTGCACAACAAAATTCCTTAAAACAACATTAAATAAAAAAAACAATTAGACAAACATTTTTGTTTGTAGATGTTTCCACAAAAAACAATTTTTTGGGCAATAAATATGTTGTCAGACAATATTTTAGGTGGGGGTAGCCCACTGATCTCAATGACAATTGCTGGATCGCGCTTCCCCGCTTGTTCGCTGCAGCGCGAGTGAAGCCACCGGACGGCAACCTTGCTGGGATACGATTTGCGGTTTTGCTAGCCTTCTGCTGCGGTTTTCCAGCGTGCTGTAGACACGTTTTCTACTCGTTCGTCGTCATTCGCCGAAGAAGTTTTTTAAGACTCGGTGCATCGTTGAGACTTGCCGTTGTGAACACGTAGAAAATTTTACGAAAGCGCAGTACCGCAGGAAAAAGGCACAACTCGTCGAAAGCCAGTTTCGCCGGTCTTGCGGCAGGATCAAAGCGGCAAGATCAAAGCTTCCTTGGCACTCCGAAGTGCTGCATCTCTGTGCCTTCGCACACTTGGATACCGATCAAGAATCGACGCCGTGTGAACGTGTTTTGCGAGTGCAATGTGCTTGAAGCCGTATGTAAAGGCACAACTCGTCGAAAGCAAGTGTCGCCGGTCTCGCGGCGTGAATAAAGCTTCCTTGGCACGCCGAAGCTCTGCATCTCTGTGCCTTCGCACGCTTGGATACCTATCAAGAATCGACTCTGCGACAAAGTTTTGAAGGTGTGTCGCGCGTAGATGTCTTTGCATCATATATCGGCCACGGAGTTCTGGAGCGTCCAGCTGTTCCGGCGTGTGCGTCTGTTGACCAATCACAATTAGGCGAGCCTCGCTCAAACTTGATGTCACACGGAATTGATGATAATGAGCCAGACCACTGATCAGTCATGAGGATCTGTTGTGCGGTGTTCTGTAAACCGTCTAATGACAAAAAAAAAAAAAAAAGACGTACCATCGGTAAGTATCACATATTGCTTTGGGAAGAACGTCTCACCGGAGTACGACCTGTAACAACACTTGTTTCGGTTCAAGGTTTCCACAAAGTCAACCAGAAATTTGTAAAGAATGGGTGCGCAACATCCGAAGGCAAAATTGGCAGCCATCCAAAGAAAGTCGTGTTTACTCGGACCACTTCGAAGAGGCGTGCTTCAAGAGAACAGGTCAAACTGTATGCTTAATAAGAGAAGATGCCATCCCAACTCTCTTCAAGTTACCTGAACACCTTGTCAAGGTAATAGGCTGGTCCTTACTTTTTTCAAGTGCAATCTATACATTCTACTTTTTTTCCGGTCTATTTCATACATTTACCAAGCATTAACAATGTTTGAGCTGTTTTTGCTTAGTTTCTTCACATTCTAAATAAAATATTTGGTATTGAATACTTGATTATAGACAACCTAGTTTTTGGTGACTATTTGGCACTATTCAATTCGAGCTGAAATTTTATATTTTGCACACCCTTGTTTAGTAATAAGATATTGTTATGTCTTTCTGGACCCTGGTTACTTGACAGAAGATATTGAGGGCAGGCAAGCTGGTTAAGTAATGACAGAATTGTGAACCCTGAACTGTGCTATTTTCGGTATTGCTCCCATCTCATTGCTAACGATTAGATGTTTACTTAAACTGCATATGATTCACAAAGTACATGTTCAAAGCATCTTGAGCTCCCAATAAGGCTCGATTGGTTGTGAGACGTGAAAGACTCGCCCACCATTTGCTATCCAAACTGAAGACAAAATTCGCAAAACCGATAGGCAGGCAGACACGATGTGTTTTTGTAGATGTTACGTTGCTGGCCTCAACCTGTAACGTTGCCAGAAACAGTAAAAAAACTTATAATTTGTTTTCTTCCTCAGTGTAGGGACATATGTGTTTCTATGTTCATTTTTGGCATTCTCTCAGTAACCCAAGACAAGAAGGCCTCCAAGAGACCGTGGCAACAGCGCTGGCACTACTAATCCTACAAGAGACACCCTTGATGCACAACCTTCCACGTCAGCAACACAGGACCACACATACACCGTACAAAGCCCTCGGACCCAGAAACATAAGATGAACAATGTGGTGGGCCAAATAGAAGCAGTAAGAAAGACGTTGAAATACACACAGCAGGCTACAAGGCGGCTAAAAGGAAAGGTTTCTAACATCCTCAAGGACCTCAAGCAAAAGCAACTTATTAGCAGTGATGCTGCCTTCGTTCTTAGTAAGTCACTTTCTGGCACGCCGCTGGAAGTCTGTCTTCGAGCACTCAAAAACACGAAAGGGAACTTAACGAAAGAGCAATACCCACCAGAGTTAAGGGCTTTTGATCTTACACTTCAGTTCTATTCGACTAAAGCTTATGAATACGTAAGAAGCACATTCAAACTAGCACTGCCCCATGTGTCGTCACTGCGGGCATGGTACCGCTCGATTGACGGCGAGCCTGGGTTCACCTCTGAGGCGTTTCACTCCCTGCGACTCACTGTTGAAGAAAATGCAAAGCAGGGGAAAAAAGTCCTCTGTGCCTTGCTCATGAACGAGATGGGCATTCGAAAGCACGCCGAGTGGGATGGGAAGAAGTTCAGAGGACGTATCGATCTTGGAACTGCAGTGGACGATGACAGTCAACCGCTTGCCACCGAAGCCCTAGTCTTCATGCTCGTAGCTCTCAACGACCACTGGAAGCTGCCCTGTGGGTAGTTCTTGATCCACGGCATGAGTGGTGCAGAGAAGGCCAACTTGGTGAACACGTGTAATGAAGGTACACAACGTTGGTGTTGTCTGTTCCATAACATGCGACAAGCTCCAATCGAACTGGACCATGATTGAAGCACTTGGGGTTGACCTCACTGTCTCCCCTCAAGGAATGAAGCCCTGGTTCCCACATCCTGCCAACTCTAATCAGAGAGTTTTCATTCTATTTGACATTTGCCACACGCTCAAGTTACTGCTGCAATGCTCTCTCGTCTCTGCAGGTGATCAAGGATCCCGACGGACGTTCCGTCAGGTGGCTCTACATTCAGGAGCTAAACAAGCTTCAAGAAAAAGAAGGTCTCAGGGCAGGCAACAAACTGTGGCCGGCACATGTGGAGTGGAGGCGTCAAAAGATGAAGGTGAACCTAGCAGCTCAAGCAATCAGCTCAAGCGTCGCCGATGCTTTGGAATTTTGCAACATTGACCTCAAGGACGAGACCTTTGCCGACAGCGAGACCACAGTGAAGCTCATCAGGATCTTCGACAAGCTGTTCAACATGATGTACTCGAGGAACCCTGTAGTCAAGAACTTCAAAGCACCCTTGAGAATGAGCACACATCACCTATGGAAGCCCTTCTTTGAAGAAGCAGCCAGCTACATTCTCGGCTTGAAGGACATCACTGGCCTGCCACTCTACCTAACCAGAAGGAAGACTGCTTTTCTGGGATTTCTTATGGCCATAAAGAGCTTTGAGGGCCTCTGCAAAGACCTGCTGGGTGGTCAAGAACCCCTCATGAGGTACCTGCTCACCTACAAGTGCAGCCAGGATCATCTTGAGCTTTTCTTTGGCGCCATCAGAAGCAGGGGCGGTTGGAATAACAATCCGACGGCTCTGCAGTTTATGGCTGCTTACAAAAGGCTCCTTGTGCGTCACGAGGTGCAACAGGACAGGGGCAACTTTTCGATGCAAGACCAGACCAGCATCCTGCACGTGACCAGGAGGGCCAACCACCATGAAGACGTGGCCCACAATGCTCCATTGGATGACCATGCAGCAGCCCGCCGCTTTGGCATGATCGCCTCCCCCAGAGCAGAGGACCATGGCTATGTGGACGTTCCAAACACCACAACTCTGTCCTGTACATGGAGAATGTGGTAGATTACATCGCCGGTTATGTGGTCCGCATGCTGCAAAGGAAGATAACCTGCCCAGACTGCATGGCAGCCTTGCAAGAGCAAGAAGGAAGTGGTGGCCTGCTTCTTAGGAGAAAGAACCGGGGCGGGCTACTTGTCCCCTCGTCAAGTGTGGTGGTTATATGCAAAAGTACTGAGAAATGCCTTAGGAGACTGGAGGCCAGTAACAGCACTCGCAAAAAGCTAATCCAGCAACGGAATCTACAAGCTGCCATTGTGTGTGCTACTCTGCATGACCTTGCCGAAGACCAGGCTGAACTCTTCCGAGGCATACATGAACACATGTTCGATACTGAACCCCAGAATAACCATGTCGTTGAACTAACCAAGCTCACAGCTTCCTGCTACTCGAAGATCAGGCTGCACCACCAGGCATGCCGATTTACAGAACAGAGTGTGGGACCAAACATAAGGTCCAATAATATGCATACTGTTATTTTTCTGGGTCAGTGAAAAGTGACTCCGACTAACGTTTTATGTGCTTCATTTTTATAACAAGCATGCATGAAGTTATTGTGCTGCTTTTATTGGAACTGCTGAATGTCTTACAACTTGGACACTTTGTCTTGTTTATTAAAATAATTTAATAGTTCCTCTACTACTCTATTGTAGACTCATGCAATTACTCGAGAATTCTATCACTTCGGTCGGAGTTTATTCGTACCTTTGGCATATATCACACAAGAAAGCCTCCTTTCAACTCTTAGCAAATCGATCACCACTTCATGAAACCAAGATCGCAAGGGAAACTTTCTTACCTTAAAGGGTTCAAATCACATCGCCACATTTAAAACAATGGAGCCATGGGCGTCGGAAGTGTTTGGTTGGAAAAATAGGGGGGGTTGCACAGAAATGTAGATGTTGTAGAACTGATTTGATTGCCATAAGCGTCTAGTAAACAAAACAAAAAAACGCCGCTAATGACGCCCCCTTCACCCCGCCCCGCCCCCCGCCGCCCCCCCCTCCCCCTCTTCCGTCGCCACTAAACACTGGATCAAGCTCGGTTTCTGAACCGCGAGTGCCGCAAGTTACAAATACAGTAGCCAGAGTAAAAGTAAAACGCTGCTCCAGAGGTACATACGACTTCACGCACATTGCACTCGCGAAACACATCCACACGGCAGTACTTCGGCGTGCCAAGGAAGCTTTGATCCCGCCACCAGACCGGCGAAACTTGCTTTCGACGAATTGTGCCTTTTTCCTGCGGTACTGCGCTTTCGTAAAATTTTCAATGTGTTCACACCGGCAAGTCTCAACGGTACACAGGGTCTTAAAAAAACTTCTTCGGCGAATGACGACGAACGAGTAGAAAACGTGTTTACAGCAGGCTGGAAAACCGCAGCAAAACGCTGGCAAAACCGCATATCGTATCCCAGCAAAATTGCGTCCGGTGGCTTCACTTGCGGGAGCGGGAAGCGGGATCCAGCAATTGTCATTGAGATCAGTGGGGCAGCCCTGCTCTAGATCCCGCCCGGTGCCAAGCTTTTCTCGGCTCTCATTGGTTGGAGAGATCATTGACGTGTGAAATGTTTGTTGTAAAATTTTTTTTTCCGTGCCGGGGTAGTCATTAATTTTACTGTATGTTTTGCAAACAAACTATATAGATAGAGTCATTATTGCTTAGAAAATATCACAAGATCACCTTTTCGGTTTTGGTTTCAAACGGTAACAAACATGACTGCCGGCATTTGAGGCGAGCATTTGACACACTGCGTAGCTTGTTGAGCTCGCCGCTTTTAGGAGTGCAATTCGTTTCGTGTTCACTGAGGTGTTTAGCTGAAGATATCCTCAGCCGACGCAGTTTGCAGCAGACCCCTGTCGCAAGTACACGCGTTTGAAGGTGCTGTGTGGCTGCTTGTTTTCGTGACAAGACTGGCATAAGCCTATAGTCGGTTACAAGTTAAGAAGGTAGGAGAAGCTCCTCCCACAAGCGTGGTGCGCCGGTTTCAAATCCCTCCACAATCGAAAGAAGAGTTCACTGGAAACGCTCCTTGTTCCGCTTCAATGGATAGATAATGGCCACAGAGTGGTGCCAACTTGTCTCCGACCCCCACTTTTTAAGAAAGCGACCTTTGTATTCATCGGAGAAGGAACCGAGCCCCTGAAAGCAGCCTTTGTATCAATTGGAGGGGGAAGCTAATCCCCGAAAGTCGTCTTTGTTTCCATCGGAAGGGGGAAGACTTAATCTCCCTCTCGTGGCTTCCACAATGCCAAGTCAAAGTCGAGAGATAAAGCAAATATGTACAGAAAGGCACGACCCTCCTGGCGCGTTGGCCGGAACGTCACGGAAACGATGGGACGCTATTGGATGCGGAGGTGGCGGAGGGATATATGATTCCCTTTGAGGGGCATTTGCCGCTACCTTCTTGACTTGTAACCTACTATAGCATCCTACGTCAACTGTTTTGATGGATCTGGCTTCATTTGTTCGTTTGCATGTTTTGATGCTAAATAAATGCGTCGGCTCCCGTAGAACCGGCTCCACTACTCTGAAAATTGTGCAGCTGTCGTGATTGACCCCATGATGTCAGTACTGGGAGATAACCTACACAGGTAAGAATTTGCGAGCCATTTGGCTGGAAGAAATCGGGTGTTCGCCTCACATCAGGTTTGTCCAAGTATGCATGTTTCTGTCATTTTGCTTCAGAAGGCGCTTAGCTCTCAAATTTTGAGCAGTGCAGCTGGCTTGCTAAAGCGAATATTTTTAGGTACCGTTCTAATTGTTCGCCATGACGCTCACCACCTCGCTCGCGGACGCTAAGCAAGAAAACAACAAGAACAGGAAAGCTGAAAGGACTGCATATTTATTTCGTTGATTTTTGTTGAGGTCTTTCGGTCACTTTTTACCGCATGCCGACAGACGCTGAGAGATGCTTGTATTAGATTGTGGCTCGTGCATGATGAAACGCGAGAGCGCCGTTTCATGGTCGCGTCTGGCGATCGTCGCAGACGGATTTAGACAAGGGCATAATACCAGACGGACGCAGACGCGCCACTTTCATGGCAGCATTTTACGGGCATTTTATGGGTGGCATTATATGGGTGGTACAACGTATGCTGCCGTGCGTCTGCCTGCACGACTGGCAGACTGCAGACTAGAACGCACCGGATGTCGCGACAGGGAAACGTTAGGCTTGAAAACATGTTTAGCCGAGCAGCCAAGCCAATCCACTAGTAATGGGCGGGGCCACCATTACGTGGGCGGGGAGCGGGTGATGAACTCCACCCAAATTGTGCCTAGCGTCGTAAATATTATGCAGAACAAATGATTTTTTGGGGGAAAATGAAGGAAAACAAATATGTGTCCCAAATAAACCCGTTAGAGGGTAACTGCAAAGAAAAAAAAGTTTTTTAAACAGCCTAATTGGGACAAGCATGTCACAAAAAAAACTTTCCGTGTAAAAGAAATTTTTTCTTTTAGCAATATTTACGCCACAGGACGTAATTTAGTCGAAGTCAGAACCTTTTCACATTTGAAACTCCCGCTCTTTCGACCCGCGGAGGAGAAGTATGCCCTGCCTCATGCTCTTCGATTTGCTCTTGGATTGACTTGGCTGTGGAGTTGAACGACGTAAGCAGCGTCTCGATCTCCGGTGTGTCTTCTGTGCGTACCACAGCCTTTTGTAACTTCTGTGTTCTGTGCAACTAAAGGGTGCAACTATTAACGGGGCTGGGGAGATGCCGCCGATGTACGCTGGAAGCTGGAGCCCTTTCGTTGTTTTTGTTTGGTCGGAGAAAATATGGCAACAACGCACGTTCAACATGGCGCCGGTACTGTTTTGGCTTGACGGGAAGCGAGAATCTCCGAGGTTTGCGAGCACATGTAGCGAAGACGTGACTAGAAAAGTGCCCCTGTGATGTTCCCCGAAGATGGAAAGTATCATTCGTAATCGTCGTGTGTGCTTCGAAAGCGAAGGGAGTCACAGGGTCCACAAGTGCGCAACCACAAGCCAACGTTCACGACAGCGCTGCATTGACTTCGGCGATCTCGTTCTTTTTTGGTGCAACACGGCGATGCAACAAAGAACTGAAACGTTTGTGGTGTGTGGTGCGGGGCTTGGAAGTAGAAACCCACACTAACACGAAGCGCAAATTCATTGTTGTGGGGTTGAGGTTACACAGGTTCAGTCCCGTCGTCGTCAGCTGATTCGATACTGCTGGTCCAGGACGCAGCGAGCGTCTTTAAAAGTAAATCTTAAATCCTTCATTCCGTTTCAAAATGTGGAAGATTCCTGACGCATACCGTGGGTAAAAAGCTGCGGGTGTTTTCATCAAAATTACGTCGTTTTATTTGAACAGTGGACTCCGGATTGTTGTCCTAAATCTGCCGTTTTTATGCTTCGTGTTGTTGGACTGCGTCTGCACAGCGACGTGTTTGCACACAGCGACCACATTGCTCGAGTAGATGATTCGGTCCTGCAAACGACCGGTTATACAGAATTTCGGGGAAACATAAGTCACCACCGATATTTTCCTATAAATCTCGTGTGAGTTTGTTGTGCTCATCATGCGGTGTGAATAAATTCAGGCAAGATTTCCTACCTGCCCACAAATGCATGAAGTGAGACCATTTTTTACGTAGTGAACATAGTGCTTTTTCTTTATTTTGGGAAGAGGCGTTGGTGCATTTATTATGGTACAATCACTTGAGAGTTCAGAAATTGGGGAGGGCGAGCAAGCTTTCCCAACTTTGTCTCTTTTCTCTCTGGCACTGTCCCTAGTTTCAAGTTGCAGTTTCAGTAGACATACCTACTAGCAGGTAAAAGACTGGGAAGTCAGGACGGTGCGGACTCCGTGTTTTGCGCTTTTCGCAGGGTGACTGGGGGGGAAGTGCTTTTGCGAGGTATGCGGAATATACAAATGATTTTGTTATGCCCGTCATTTGAGTCTCTCCAGCAAAACGAATAAGATGATTTACAAAGGCGCAATCACAAGTCAAGATTTATGATAACAGTACACATTCAATTCAAACAACTTTACGTAAGAGGGCTCAGAAGCCGAGAAAAATCTATCGGCTAATGCAGAATTCGGACGTCCGAAGGCTTCTGCGGACAGCTGTTACGTAATAACCTGGCTGTGCCAGGTTTTTTACGAAACAGCTGTGTCTCAGTCGCGGACGTTCGGTGCGCCCGGTGCGAATCTCGAAGGCCTCTGGAGCAAAATGACGAGAACATACCTGGACACGTTTGTCGCTACGCAAACGCCCGATTGCGTCCAGCTAAATAGCATTCATCTTTCGGGGCGACATGGCTGCTGGAAGGCTCGCTGTCGCGATCACTCATCTGGCAGTTTACAGAGCAACGGCGCCGCTTTACAGAAGCTGACATCTCCAAAAAGTCAACATTTGCACGTGCAAAAAAAAAAAAGCACGCTAAGAAAGCAAAGAGGAAAACGAAAGTAACAAACCGCGCTATGAAAGTTAAAATTCCACGTCGCTTCCTATCACTACACCTGCGACAGCTGCTGAACACACACTACTTCACTTCAGGAAGTCTCACCCAAGCACATGGGTTAGCACGAAACACTGATCACTTCAGCGAAACGACTAGTCGAGGTAGGTGAGACAAGCGGGAGTAGAGACTTCGGTGGCCATGAAGGAATGGCAAAAATTTTGTTTTTATGGTATGAATCCAAACGGAAGTGCCCATCTTGTAAACCTTTTGTAAAGAAGAATAACTCTCATTACATGGGTTATTCTTAAACGTAAAAATATGCCACTCAAAACGAAATTACAACATATCACAAAGGTTTAACAACCAAGAGCTAAGCTGTAAATCAATCTTTAGCCAATGAGAAGAGTTGCTATCGAATGTTGCTCCGTGATGTATAGCAGCCAGTCCATGGCGTATAGCAGCCACACCGTGACATATAATACCAACTTTGTGGCGCGCAATTTAAAACGGACAAAATAGCCGCAAACTAAAATCAGTCTCGTGCAAATTTTTTTTTTTTCGTGTAAAATTTGTTTTGAGACATGTTTGTCCCAATTAGGCTGTTTAAAAAAACTTTTTTTCTTTGCAGTTACCCTTTAAAAATGTTTTTTTTTTTCATTTTAATGTTTTTTGAAGGTTGGTTCACACATTCGCATTTGACTGTGCTCCAGTTAGAGTTGGGCAGAGATACTGGGATACATGACAAAAAACGGCTAAAATACTGATACTGAAATATACCTGTCCAAAAGTATTGCGATACATACCATAAATACATTTTAAAAATAGAAAAGTATTTGGAAATACAATTACAGAAATACATTTTGCCAAAGCAAAAATACTAAAGAACATTTTTCTTTAAAAAAAATTTATTTTAGATGGTAACTCTTTATTATTGGTATCAGGTTACCATTCATAAAACAGCAATAAAATGCCCACCTGGTACATATCTTAACATTTTACATGGTAGCAATACAAAACAAAAATAAATGGAAGACTGTGCTGCTACACTCAATTACATTACAGGGGGAGTAGCTCGTCAAATAGCTTGTGGGTCCGCCGATGCCGATTTCGGCAAAGCGTCACATTAGTCAACAAGATTAAGCTTTCCATATGTGCCGACAAACACAGGCTCTTAATAAAACAAACAGAGACGAGGTTTGCACTTCAAATGCAAAAAAACAAGACCTCCAGTTAAAAACATTAAACGCATACTAACCGTGAGATGTAGCTTGAAATTGAACATAGGCGTTCTTGAGCCCGAAATAATTTTAGCGTAGAATCGGCATTTTGCTTGTAAGGTAGAGTTGTGAGAACCAAGCGGGTCTTCGTTAGGTTGGACCTTCTGTACAGAGTGAAGCGCTGTTCTTCGGACATCTTGCACCCCAAAAGCTGAGCACCCCTAGTCTGACCCCGGCACCTTTTGACGTAGTCATTTCAAGACGTCATCTTGGACTAAACTAGTATTTTTTATCCGATGATCCGAAAGAAGAATGCGTACCCTAATCAAAGTAATGGTCATGGGGAATGCAATGTATGCTCGTGAAGCTTCTGCCCACAATGCCTTTAATGTTTTGAACCTACGGAACAATCGACCAGCCGGAGTACTTCGGAAGACGTGTTGTCTTTGCGAAATAAGGACGGAGGTCATGAATCTCAGGGACTTTATGTTAGAAACAAACCATGGTCTGCTTGCTAGCAAAGCCTCAAGGTCCCATTCACTGTAACATCCCCCCCCCCCCCCCCTTGGAGGCACATAAGAAAAGAAAACAATCGCTTGAGTTTTCGCGTGGAGTCCATTGATTCCTCAAAAATTGTAGCCAGATAGATTGGCCCATGATTGTATCACAATACAAAGAATACACGAAAAGTGTATTCTGATACTGAAATACATACTACACTGACTGAAAAATAGCACCGTGACACAAAAATGTGAATACGAAAAGTATTTCTAAAATACCTTCGCCATACATTGGTATCGTGATACTGCCCAACCCTGGCTCCAGTGCGTTGTGCTCTCGTGTAACTGCTCACGAGAGCACACTGGCACACTGGTGTGATCTACTAGGTAGCCCCGAAAGTGCGTACAACTACCGTAAAATCCTGATGAGGGCCCTCCCCCGAGAGATCGCCCATCCGGTTTATATGGCTAAACATCCGCAGCATAAAAATTCCGAAACATTGCCCACCCCACGATTCATGTTGGACGTCGCGCAATGTCCAACGGAATCGCATCCATTGCTCGATCTGTGGTGCCGATACGTCTGACAAGTGAGTTTGTAGCGTGTTCACGCATTTTCGTCTACGCGCACGACATGCAAGTTAGTGGCGGGTTCCCCCGTGTTTATTGCACCAGGCAACTCGAATCTGCTGTCCGCGATGTGCGGTGTTTGTGTCCGTGAGATGCGAGTTCGCTGCGGGTTCCCACGTGTCTTTCTCACCGTGAGACGCAAATCTGCGGTACCCTTTGCCGAGATACGGGAGTTTGTAGCCAGTTCCCGCGTTTATGTCGCACTGCGAAACGCAGATCTTCCGTGTCCGCGATCTACGGTACCGGTTCCCATGTCACGTGGTACCTAGCGGGTGCCCCGGTGTGTATCACTACTTCTTGATAAAGTTTTGCTGTCGCATCCCCAGAGATAGCCCACACCATGCTTTTCCACCATCTACCGTATCTCTTCATTTGGGGTGGGCGTTCTTCACGATTTTACGGTAAAGGCCTCGCACTACCTGCGAGATCAACGCTACGCACCGTCTAATGAGAAGTCGTCGCTTCTAACAATGTTAGAATTATTTCGAGCCCACAGTGAACGAAGAATGCGTTAAAAACTCCTAAAATTACTGGCTTATCGAAAGAAGGGTTCCATGGCTACCTAACGGATGACGCCAGTGCGTTTTCTCGTTTTAAGTGTTTACGATAGAATGCAACACACTTGAATGCAAATGTGTGAACCAGCATTTATAGACCGGAAAATAGTGTAAATAAATAGGCGTAAAAGAGTCAGCCGAACGTCGTCTTACATGAATGCCGGAAGAACGCGAAAAAGGCTTGGCTCCTGGCTTGTCCAGCACCATGTTCGGATAGGCAGATGCCAACGCCTTCCCCAGGGAGTTGTAGCTCCACCTAATGGTTGCGCTCGAGCCGCTCAAGACCAGGTGATTTGTGCTGGAAACAATGGCAAGGTGAGTCTGACCGAAGGCAACGATGCGGATTAAAGACGACCAAAAATAGTGTCCTCTAACGCAGTGGTTCTCAAATGGGGGTCCGCGGACCCTTTGGGGTCCGCGAAGGCATTCTAGGGGTCCGCAAAGCCCTGCCTCATCAGTCAACCTCCGCAATAAAAGTTGTCTTTTTTCGGGTTGAGAAGAAATGTTTCAGTTTTCGGACGAGTTTTCTCGTGCGTATGTCAATAAGAGAGGTCTACTTCACACTAGCCCTTAGTTATATCCATTTATTAAATCAATATTATATTTAAGCTATACATTTCCTCTCCTCTTACCACGAACGGGGTCCTCCATCATCTCCGCCGATCCACAAGGGGTCCGCGCAGCATCGATGGTTGAGAACCACTGCTCTAACGTTTAGACAGCGGGAAGCTTTTCGGCCCCAATGGGCGTTTGACGTCACCGCTGTAGATGAGCAATTCTGCCGAGGATGACCCGTAACGTCTGGTCTGTCCTAATGTATCGCTCTGGCTATCCATCCCAGGCGAAAATCAGTCCACTTCCAGCTGGATTATGGAACTGGAAATGAGGCAGTCCAGCTGGACTGCCTCATTTCCAGTTCCATAATCCAGCTGGAAGTGAACTGATTTTCGCCTAGGATCTTAAATAAACTGCACAGTGAACCGAGCTTAAATAGGAGTGCAGAGCCTGTTGGCCTGCCAAAAAAAAGGCATTCAGTTCCACCAAAATTTTTTGACAAAAGAGTAATGTAGCAAGAAAAAGAACAAGATGTTTTAGTGTGCAAAGTGTGAACCACCAGAACAAATAGAACTGGTAATGAAGTGTCCCAGATTGAAAGTACAGAAATCTATCATTAACATGATGAACACCTCCTGATTCTTGCGAAGATTGCCCATCATAATGAAACAGAAATGCATGCATTTACATAGCTCATCCCTGAAAAGTTTGTCCATTCAGGGTGGTAATCATATTAAAGGGAGGGTGCAAAGATTTCCGGACTTCGGTCAAACATTTGTGGAAGTTGCCCTCTCACCCTTCTAAAGTAAAGAACAAAAACAGATTTCGCCTGCATGTCCTAGTTGTTGTGTAAAAAAAAAGATCAATATTGGCATTTCTGGCACCCCTCAACTCGCTCCCAGTCTTCAGGGCCACACCCGGTCACCCTCCGAGTGACGTAATTCGGGGTGTTGTGTAGCTTTCCGCGTGCTCTCTCGGGGGATGCTTCCTCTCCCTCTCTCTGCTGACATTAGCGGGCGTTACGCTGCAGCTTAGAGCCGAGCGAGGTCACGTTATCTTTTCGCCGTAGTTCCTTCGGCTGCCACTTGCGGCTGCAGGTGGGGGAAAATGCTAGACTTTTGCTTTGCGATTATGCAACGAAATCGCAACATTTTTGAATGAAGGAGATGTTTTCGCTATCCTCCGGGACACGATAAACAACGTAAAAATGACGAGATGCAAATTCTTTTAATCTTAAAATCGTTGTACCCCCCCCCTTTAACAGGGTCCATATTAACGAGACATGACCGAACCCATTCCCACACTTGAATCACCCTTTTCATTAATGACATTAGAGCACTTTCTGCCCAGTACAAATAGGCCTTATATATTGTTTTCCCGAATTCCGTCCTCCCCGCACACTTCAACATTGCATACATGTCGTCAGTTCCCTTATAAACCTGAAAAATGAAAACGGGCCCCATCTTCCAAGGAAAAAATACTCTATTTTTCGATTCCTTTAATTAGTGACGGGACGAATCTTTATTCGAATCGAGATTCGGAGCCGAATCTGATGATTCGGAAAGATTCGGAAGAGTAACCGAATCTCAAGCGATTCGGAAATGTTCGGAAAGATTCGGAGCGTTGCCATGGTTGCCAGATCACGTTGATGAGAGTTTCAACTTCTCGTGATATTAAATTCACTAAATTCTACAAAGTGCACAAAAATATATTGTAATATAATATCATAGTAATAAATAAAATGTTCCGCTTTGCTTATATTATTTTGGACGTTTGTCGAGAATGGTAGCCAGACATCGCGGGAAAATTGGTTTCGGTTCCGGATTACGACCAAAATAGGCATGCTTGGTGCACATGGAAATACAAGCGCATGTTTTCATCGCCGCATTGCCGCAAGAGATCAATGCCATACGTGCTGTTCGGTACAGACACATTTCGTGCCCATAATTACGGTCATGGTGGCACACACCACCCAAGTGAGTATGTTCGATTCGATTATCTTCAATGTGTGTCCACTGAGGTATTGTTTTCGGAACACGGGAAACAATCTTAAACTCCTTACGCCATACTATTAGTCTCCTGTACTGCATTTGTACCTTTCTGGTTAATGATATCCGATTTAGTTAGTGCTTGATTCCGAACAATAAAATTGCGCTGGGCACCCCGGTGTTGTATTTCTTTTTCACCAAATAAAGTTCACATACACAAAACTTGCTGCCAAGAACGGAGAAACGGCAGTGCGACGTTTTTCTTCGCCACCGGTGCCGGGTGGAAGTTGTGACGAGCAACATTCATCTCCCTCTCGCGCCTTATAGGTACAGACATACGCAGCTCTAGAGAAGGAGACGAATCATTTCCTTGCCTGAATAATATTTATTGTGCGTTGCGCCACATTATGTATAATACATAGCGATTTGCTACATTTTACCGATCACCACGAAACCGCACAGGAACCGAGACCGTGCATTGGTTTAGCCTACGACAACCACACCGATCAGCTCAGCTCGACCTGAGTGCGTGCCAGGGTTTAGAATGACAGTACAGTACATACCATACGTTGAAATAAACAAGACGAAATCTAATTATATGCAGCAACAGTACCTAAAAAAACACACAACTGACCGCGTTCGCGAGGTTTACGACAAGGTTCACGCTGCTGTCTGCAACTGGCGACGAACCTGACGGATCTCCGAACCTGCCGAATATTCGTCACGGGAAGTTCGGAAATTTCCGAATCTGTCCGAATCCGAATCTCCGGGGATTCGTCCCATCACTACCTTTAATGTCTTCCATGTATAGTGCAGAAACCCCGAGCGCTCTCAGCAGAGAGATTGCAATCCACCATGGAAGGTGCCTAGCTCAATAAAACCAGAGGGTACAGAGGTGTGCTACAAAAATGGCGCAAGAATAAATTATTATCTGTTCTGGACGAGCCTCCTCCAAACACAAACTAAACAAATGCTGCTCCTTCAAAGAAATAGTCATTGGGTGCCTCAAGTGATCTTGTTCACTGTGGAACATCTTTTGCACAAACATGACATCAGCGCCTTTTGGGCATTGCTCATAAATGATAATGACAGAAACCAAAATCAGCCGTTTGACTTAGCACCCACTAAGAGCACATTCAACATACCAGTTTTGATGGCGGCATTCTAACTCCTTAACTAGCTTTTTAATTATTGGCTATAGGGGTCGTGTTGCAACTGCAGTGCTGACGGCGACAACTATTAGAGGTCAGAACAGTTAAAAGAATTTGCGAAAATGTAATAGGATCGATTTTCATGTTTTCAAGCCCGATTAAAAAATTGCGCGCAAATAAAGTGCCGCACACCCTGCCCACAATGACGCACAAAAGAGGGACGTCGTTTCGGTCATGTCGTCACTTGTCATTGCCACACCGACCAAGGACACGCTGGCGAGATAGTAGCGTCATTACTAAAACAACTACGTCACTCTTCCAAGCATCGCTGTGGGCAGGGCTCATGGCGCTCTTTTTGCGAGCAATTTGTTAATTGGGTAAAAAAAACTCGAAAATTAATTTATTCCTATCGCAAAAACAACTACATTTTCACAAACTCTTTTAATTGATCTGGCCTCTAATAGTAATTGCCATCAATACTGCAATTGCAACATGACCCCTAAAATCAGTAATTTAAAAGTTCAATAATGGATTTGAGTTAATTAGCAAACGTATTGTGAGAATTATCCCCCGATGTAGACGTCCATCGAGTCTTATAAATATGTGGCGAAGATGGCACTCATATAACTCTCACCCCCTTTTTTAAAAATAATATCTTTGAATTATAATCAAACACCCTGCATATTTATGCAACATCCCCTGCCTTGCTTTTTTTATTGTTGATTTATTTTAGAGCGCAGCTCTTAGGCACCCGTTTCCGGGTTGAGCGGTGTCGCCGTAACCGCGCGTTGCATTATGGGACGTTTCCCATAATGACGTCACACGTGACGTCACGAGGGTAACGTCACACGGGCATACCCTCCCCTCCTCCTCCTCAAGAGCTGCGCTCTAATTCAGCATTACGGAGAATTGTAAACGTCTCATTTCTTTTGTTTATATACACAATAGCCCCGGATCTTTGAATTAAAATCAAACACCCTGTGCATTAATACAATAGCCCCAGGCCCGTTCCTTGTTTTATCAGTTCTACTGAAACTCCTGCGCTCTGGAAGAGTTGCTATTGTTAAGCGAGAAGCTGTGCCGTGGAAGAGGGGCAACGCCAGGAGCTGCCAGTAATAGAAAGTTTGGGCAGCGAATAGATTTATTTGCAACCGATACGGGTGACCTGGCGGCGTGACTCGTAACTATATTCATTTTCTTGGTGTGGAACACTAAAACACGCATGTATTTCTTGCAAATACGAACTGTCTACGCTCTATTTCACCTTACGACGGGCTGCAGTGGATGCTACGGCGCATCCCAACCAATCCTTCGCTGCAAATGTATCGCATCCCAAAAGTCATGTGACCCTCACATAACACGGGAATGGCGCTGGTGGCTCACGGCACTCTCTGCGGTCCGTCGTAAGGTGAAACAAGGTACAGTAAAACCTCGTTAATTCAACCCCCGCTAATTCGGAAATTCGGATAATTCGGACTGCCGATCCGGTCCCGTCAAACGTATGTATTAGTCAATGGGAGCAAACGCTCATTAATTTGGAGGGAACACGGCGCGCTATGGTTAATTCGGACGAATTCGGCAGGTGGCGCTAGCTACCATCCATTCCAAATGGTATGACCACTATCCATCCGAGGTGCACACGTGGTTTTCCGGTTTTCCCATGGTTCTCCGCTCTTCCCGTTCTCCGTGTTTCGCACCAGTTTTGCTCTGGATTGCCGTGCTTCAGCGCGCTACCCGCTACTCTCCTGGCATGGAAGCGGCAGAAGCAAGGCTGCAACGGAAAAAGGGTAGCACAAGTGACCGACGACCGCAATGGCGAGATCGCGACGCGCGGGGCTATTGTTCCCGAGCGCGCCGATAGCGAGAGTGACAGTCACGTTTCATGCCTCAACGTGGGGATCCTAAAGCCCGCCATTTTAACCGGCCACCCCCGCGTTGTAAAATGCAACGTGACTGGCACTCTCGGTGTCGGGCGCTCGGGGAAAATAGTGCCGGGTTTCGCGATTTTGCCGCTCCGATTATTGGTCAGTTGTGCTACTCGTTTTCCGTTGCAGCTGTACTAGGCTAAGAATTTAGCGACGAAAGTGGAAATACTAAGGGCCTTGAAGGACGGAAGCGCTCGAAAACAAGTGATGGAAAGTTACGACGTCAAGAGAAGCAGTTTGGCCACGTATGTGTGAAAATTGAGGCCGATATCCTACGGGCTTTCGAGAGCGAGAAGTTCAACGCGAAAGGAAAGCGGCCGTGGGCGGTGGTGCACCCGAAACTAGAAGAGGCCTTGCTGTGCTAACTCGTCAGCGCGCGGGATGCGTAGCTCCGACTGTGCGAGTGCGATGGAGCACTCGACCGCGCTAAGGAAAGTTCCCGTCTCCGCCCAAGTGTCGTCCAGAAAGCAGGTGGTAATAATACATTTCTTCTCAAAATAAAGGTATGTCACAGGGAAACGCTATCGCGCAGTTTTCTTTGTCCTTTCGATATTTCGACTTTCGGATAATTCGGACATTTTTGCCGGTCCCATGAGATCCGAATTAACGAGGTTTTACTGTATAGCTTTCGCACGTCAGATTTTTCATGCTAACTCGCAGAGTAGAATGTCACACAGAACAATCTTCTGTCGGTCCCACAACTTTGGTCATAAGGTCCTTATTCTTTTATCAGTCTTGCCTTTGAGAAAGATGAGAATAAGCTTTCGGCACCAGGCTGCCGCGAGCGCCACATATTTCGAAAAGATGCACTTCAATTTTCTGGGCTATGGAAGCATGAATTGTCCCCCGATTTTTGACCCAATTACCTTAGGTCGCACGGTGGACACCATGTGACACTTCGCTTCACAAAGAGGCACAATCATCCTTCATTTTACCTTATGATGGACTACATGCAGCGCGTGCTACGAGCCGTCCCAGCCAATCTAACGCTGCGAACGCATCGCTCGACCACACGTACCACGTGCGTCTGCACCCGATCTGATGGTCAAATGACGCTCGCGCAGCATTAGGTTGGCCTAGACGGCTCGTAGCATCCTTTGCGATTCACTGTACGGTAAAACGAAGTATACCAACCGTTGCTGGAAAAAGCTATCGAGGCAAGGGCACTTACTCGAGGAAATGTATGAGGTCATCCCTCAATTTCGAAACCAGCGTTTTCCTCCGTTCTTCGTCCAATGGCTCTCCAAACAGGAGCGGATTTAACGACGAACACAGCGGGGGAAGGCCATGCTTCCACCTTCCCCTGCAGTCTTGAGGCTGCAGAAAAATAATGCCCCTTTTCATTCACCGGTATGCTAGGGGCACGAAACTTAAGGGGTACGGAAAAGAAATTTCAGCGCTTATTTGAATGTTTAAACGTAGACAATGTTGTGGCAACACCGCAAAGACATTGGTGTTTTGCTCCAAAGGGCTCGGAATCTTTATTTAGAATGAATCAAACGATTACCAAATTGTACCTGGTGGATGTTCCCGAAAGTACTTGGAATGTCCTTACATCAATTGTCCCATAAAAGCTGCGCCACTCCGCAAAATTACAACACCGAACTACACGCACGCGCTACCTGCCAAACTTGGCCGAACTGGATTTCCCTTCTCTACTGCGCCTCTTCAGCTGCTGCGGCTGAGCTATAAGAAGAAAACGAGGAGAGGGGGGGGGGGAAGCGAGAGGAGGAGGAAGTCGGTGGAATTTTCGAAGGCAGGTGAGTCAATTCGCCTCCGGTCCTCGGGCATCCATCTCAAATTACTGCGTTGCAATGCGTAGAAGCCGCCGAGTGGCGAAACTCATAAACACACCAGCCTCGCTGTGTATGGTATACCCGCTACAAGTAACCAAATTACTTCTATTCAATCACTTCTCAGAGTAATTTTGTAATGATTCAATTACTTTTATTACAAGGCAATCCCAAAAGCAATCTGATTACCTTTGAAAGTAACAAAAATTACTTGTAACCATTGCTATTGTTGTCTCTCCCGTTTCTATAATGGTGCCCTCTGTTTCTACAAGTTTTCTGCTAAGGAATCCTCGAACCGTGTCTCTGACAGGAGGGCAGTCTAGCAAAACTGGTGGACTGAGAAGATGGGTAGCTTGCAATTCGGTGATTCTAATCCAATCACAGACAGTACGAAAGGTCCGTTTTCAAACTAGAAGAAATATGTTGTTTTAAAAACCTGGAGTAATCAGAAAAGTAACGGTTGGTTTTGCACTTAACAGTCAATTACTTTTCGTATCAAGTAATCTGATTCAAAACTCTTTAACCAAAAGTATTTGTAATCAATTACTTTTTTTAAGTACAGTCTACAAGACTGGTCCTTGCTTATGCTAGAACAACCGACGTCACAAATGAGCCGAGTCTTCTTTCCTAGACGCATCACGCTACCAATATTTACCGATATAGCTGATCATATTTAACTTATCCTTGTACATGAGAGGTAGGTGATTCAAAAAGTAAGGTAACAAGAGTTCTCACGAGTGTCATATTTCTCCTCTTGTTCAAATTTCCCACCAGGGCTGCAGCCGAAGACCACAGCTTCATCAAACAGCCGTTAGATGGTGCATACGTTGCGTCAGACCCTTGCAATATCAGTTCCAAGATGGCTGCGCTCACGGAAACTTGGCCAAATGTGAAAGTGCATGGTACAATTAGGTTTTTGTGCCTAAAGGTCATCTCAATGGCAGAGATTCGTTGAGTATGGTGCTAATGTCGTGTCATTGAAACATGACAGACATAACAAAAAAATGAAAGCCGTTTGCAACTCCCTGTAACGCCGAATTGGAGCGCAGCTCTTGAGGAGGAGGAGGGAAGGGTACTCAGGGGAGGATATACCCCTCCTCCTCCTCCTCCCCTCATTTTTCAATGTCCTCGGAGGGGGGGGGGGGGGTCACGTGACCCCGAGGGGGGGGGGGGGGGGGGGGGGCTCGCGCGGTGCATTATGGTACATTTCTCATAATGCACCGCGCGGTTACGCCGACGCCGACGCCACTCAAGCCGGAAACGGGCGCCTAAGAGCTGCGCTCTAAAACATTAAACACGAAAAAAAAAAGACAACACATATACACTCTATGAACAGCACACGTGCATTGTTACGGTGCTTCTGGTGGGAGGTACTGGTGCATCCTCCCTTCAGCCCCGACTTGGCATCCAGTGATTTCCATCTCTTCAGACCCTCGAAGAAGCACCCAGGTGGTATGCGATTCACAACTGATACGGAAGTTCAGCAAGCCGTCATGACGTGGCCTCGGGGACACAGATTTCTTCTATGTGGGCATTGATGCCTCAATGTATCGCTGGACCAAATGTTTAAACAAGCATGGTGACTATGTCAGACACGGAACCAGGGGGGGGGGGGGCCCATGGGGCCCGGCCCCCCCCCCCCCCCCGAAATCTTCCATTTTGCTGGGGCATCCTCTCCCCCCTCTTCCTCATACAGCATTTTGTCATGGGCAGGGCCCCCCCCCCCACTCCCCCGAAACAAAATCCTGGCTACGTGCCTGGACTATGTTGAAACATAATGTGCACCATTGACGTACTACTGTGTATCAGTACATCTGCCTCTTGTTACTTGACTTTTAGATCGCAGCTCTTAGGCGCCCAATTGCGGCTTGAGCGGTGTCGCCGTCGCCGGCGGCGTAACCACGGGTTGCATGCAACATGAGTTGCACGCAACCTGCATTGCATGTAACTGAGATTGCGTGCAACTCATGTTACATGCAACTTGTGTTGCATGCAACCCGCCGTCGTCAGCGTAACTGCACGTTGCGTGCAACCCAGGTTACATTCTGTCCAAGTTGCATGCAACCCGGCGACGCCCCCTAGATCACGTCCCCCCCCCCCCCCCCCCGAGGTCACATGACCCCCATAGGCCACGTGACCCCCCCCCCCAAGGTCACGTGACCCCCCCCTCAGTACCCTTCCCTCTTCAAGAGCTGCACCCTAATTCGGCTTTACAGGGAGTTGTAAACGGCTTTCATTTTTTTGTTAATCCTCATAGATTTAAATTTTTTTTCTTACCCCTTAACTGGCAGAGAGTGATACACCAAAAGTACACAAACCACTCACTTTTTTGAGACAGCACAGAATATAGTAAATTTTCGTTAATTTGACCTCGACAAGACCTTGAAATTTGGTCGAATTATCCGAATAATTGAATTAAAAAAAGGACAGAAAAACGGTCAAAATTAAACTTCCTTTTATTGTTCAAAGTACTCACGGATGGTCTGCTGCCGTCTGCACTTAAAACGCGTGTCCAAAAGCATGCTCCGGAGAGCAGCGTAACAAAATGTTACATCCCCGGAAAATTTTGCACCACGAAAAAGAAAAAAAAAAGAAAGCTAAGTTTTACGGGCCGACTTTGGCGACAGCCAGCCAGACCGTCGTCGACAAAAAAAAAATAATAATAATAACAAAAAAAAAAAAAAGAACTCGCGCTTTCCGACGGGCAAGATGGACCGCAAACAATGCTACAGGAAAGCGCTTTGAGAGCGCGTGCTGTCTCCGTGCCCAACCACGTGGCCGATCGCGTCTCTTTCCGAAGAAAGATATCTCGTCTATGTTTATTTCACAAGATTTATTACTCTAACCCCGCTCTCCGTCAAGTATTGTTTTTAGAACCATCGTACATATCATCACGTGTAGATCATGACTTAAAGGTAGGGATTCCCCATTGCAGCACCTCCACATTTAATGCCTCTTTTCTACCCAAGACCTCCATTGATTGGAATCGCCTTCCCGCGCATATAGTGTCAATAACTAACCCTGTTGATTTTAAAAATGTTATTACCAACTTTTTAACAGACGTTGCGTAGCCCTTTTTTGTGTTTTGTTTTTTAGTTTCCTCACTCAACTATGTTACTTTTATGTGTTAACCGCCCCCTCTCCTCTGTAATGGCTTCGGGCCTTGAGGGAATAATAAATAAAATGAAATGAAATGAAATGAAATGAAATGTTCTCCGCGCTACTCCACGCCAGATTGGTTGCGCTGGCCCGTGTCATTCGCTATAATCCATCTCAACGGCGTAGAGGAGCAGGTGCACGTTCCGCTTTGCAGCAAAGGGCCCATGTTTCACCGTACATTGGTGGTTTTTCTGCCATGGTGCCGTGCAATGTAAGCCCGTGCGCATTCGCTTGGGACGAATTATCCGATGTGGAGTCTTCCCGAGTTCGAACTATCAAACTTTTTCTCCCATTGAAATGTATGGGCGCTTGCCGGGACTTTTGAACACGATCGAATTAAACGAAGTCAAATTAACCGAGGTCGAACTAACGTAAGTTAACTAGTTGGGTAAGGTAATATAATTGCAAAAACACTTTGAAAAAAAAAAAAAAAATTATAAAGTGGTCATTTAATAAACCAGTTACATTACAAGCAAACACCATGTATAAAAGATTTACAGAATGTTTCATAGTGTTCAGTGAAGCCTCTGCAACGGGCACTTGCAGGCGTTTCTGCGCGTTTGAGCTAAGGAGGTGCCTAATTTTCAGGGCCTTTCACAGCACCCTGTAATGAAGCAACAACAACGCACCACAACCTCTCCCTACGGTACGTGGGCTTACCGAAGGGAGGTTGATCTGCCGTGGAGCCGCAGGGACCGCGGGCAGAACAGCCGACGACGAGTCTTGGGAACTGGCCACTGCAAGGCTACTGGGTGGTGGAGACATTGGGCATTCCTCAAACTCTGCAGTGTCAAGTGGGAAAAAGAAAAAAAGAAAACTATAATGTGAGAGGGTATTATTTGAACCCTATACAAATTATTAGGCAAAGGCTGTTCAATCCACTGTTCCTAGGAGCATGACCAAATACCAATAATGATCCTCTATACAATAAAGAAAAAGAAGTCCTGATAAAAAAAATAAAAAAAAGGAAGATATTTACTGTAAATGACTTCATTTCTGTGGGCTCAATATTTTGCAAATTTAACGAAGCGTGGGTTTAGGGAATATTTTGCGGGCACAAAATTTTGCGATTTGGAGTGATATGCTACCTATTGGATACCATGGGGTGATACTAGTATATCCAGGTAATAAAATTTTCAAAATATTTTTTGAGATGCGAAAATTATTAGTAATAAGTCATTTACAGTATGTAATGGAGCACACGTGAAGAAATGCTTCACACTTGAGTGCATCCTCAATTGATAATTTCGGTAAAGTTTGGGATGGTTTCTGTTGGGCAGTGTTCGGGAAAATGTAACCAAAATTAGTTACAAATGCAGAAAAGAATGGGGTTTGACGGTTGTACCTGTTTTTATTTCCAACAGGGGCAGAAGACTGCATTCAGGACTGCTGCTTTCTTGTTCCCTGGAGCCTAATGAAAGAGCATGAAGTCAGAGTATGTCTTGATAGTGATGGAAGAGCCTCGCGGCACAGATTCCAGGCCGAATGGCTGCTCCCACTAATAATAGATGTTTAGGGTTCCGGCATTTTTTCTCTGCCATCCATGGACAAAACCACCCTTTCGAGTAACCAGTAACCAGAATCAATTAGATTTACTTCTTGGAACTTGGCGTTCCCAAAGTATGCACGATCTACTGCCCAAAACCAAATTTGATGTTCGTGTTTAGCCTGCATAAAGTCTGTCTGTCCTTGAGGTCTGGGAACACTGACTTATGCTGTAGAGGTGAAAGTTAGCCAGTGCAGTACAACCACTAGCCTGGGATCTTTAACGTGCGTCACGCAGTGGTGGTGCACGTTAATGTGGTCGTGCATCACGCAGTGGTGATGCACGACCATATGTTGGGTATGACGCTCATCCGGGTCGAAACGGGCAGGGGTGGGGATTGAACCTGGGATCTCTGCGTTCTGTAGCACGAGCTTTCACTCCACGTGCTCAAAGCTGCAATGCACTCACAGGCTCGGCCGCCGATCCCCCTTGGAACTGCCACCCCAGTGAAACAAGGGATATCCTTTCAGTCTTAATGATGAGCTCTACGTGTTTATACGTCACTGATCTTGAGCTGTATCTATAGCAGTGTGTCAAACAAAAATGGTGCCGATTCACCGTCTCTCCTGTCATTAGAAACTGAACAGTGATTCGGCAACTGGAGTACATTGCCTGAAAGCGATATTGTGCAGCTAACTTTCATGTAACTCACTTACGATTCGGGGGCAACGCATTTGCGAGATTGTAACTTTATCTGCAATTAACTTACAAATTACATCTAAGCTCATGTGCAGCTTAAAGTTGTCAAAACTAACACGTATAATGAGTCGCTTTTCGCCTCTGCGATGTGGGCTTTTCTATCTCGTAGTGCGAGTTTAAATAAGCTAACATCATTTGGAGAAAAATTTCACTCATTCAACTGGTAATCATAGGCTTGTGCGATTCACTGCTGGAAAGCTGCTGAAATACACTAACCTTACCAAACAGATAGATGCTGAAAAGCGTGTGCTGACCTTGCCTCGAAAGAAATAGTGTGAAGTTCCTGGCCTGCATGCCACACAGAACTTTTTCTTCATAGCTTACAGTCACGCCACATGGACAGTGCCATCTACTTAAGAAGTAATAAGAATAATAATAATAATAATAATAATAATCTTTATTTGCAAAAGGAATGTTACCCCGGGTGGCTTGCGAGGCGAAGACAGAAAGGCGAGAGCCCGTACACTAGTGTGCCTGTCAGCCAACCACCCGGGGCAAGGAATAACAAAACGAACAACAACAACAACAGAGAACGAATAAAAACAAAGTGAAACCAAAACACTGAACATCATGGCATACATTCATTCTAGGTGCTTAGACCGTGAGAATGCACGGCGCAAGGCAGCGGACTCGTCATGGTTGTCGGGCAGTGGAGAACGAATCGACAGGGGGGCCGCAAGAAAGTCTCTGAGGGCGGCGGGGAGTACGGAGTGCGAGTGGCGCACTGTTCGGGCATGCAGGAGTTCTATGAAGCGTCAACAAAGCCAAGATTGCTAACTTATCTCACATACCTAAAACGTCCAAGGATGCCGTAGAAGCAATGGCCAGTTCTGGAAAGAAAGAGTAAAGAAAAAAGAATAGAGAAGTTGTTGCGAATCAAGCGGGTGCCTTTAGAAATACAAGGGGGGTGTACACACCCCCTAGGGAATGTAATCACTGTCGTTGTGGGACGCCTGAGGGAATTTAACTGACCTCGTCCCCCTTGATCATCTCCTTGACATGCCAATATCGAGAGCAGCTTTCAGAATCATAATATTAATTTTGTTGCGAGACGATTACAACTGGTGGCTGAAACATTTCACTCTACTAGCAAATTTTCGTTGTCTTGCAAAATATCCCGTACTAACAACAAGACCCCAGCGCCGGGTCTTGTTGTTAGTATGGGATTCGTTGTTATTAAAATGCGTTTTTCCTTCTTCATCTTTGGCAGTGGAGCTTTCTCTGGGAGGCAGAAGTCGTGTTGGGAACGCAACTTCATTATCCAAACAATGTATAGGAAGAGATGCAGGTGTGGCTTTAACTGGATATGGTCAGATATGATAACGAGGTTTGGGAGGTGACGAGCTTGGGCAGTAGGTAAGGGGATGCATGTGAGTAATTTCAAGTGGAGGAGGTAACGCGAAAATCTTGACACGGGGGTTTCGGGATTGGGTTATTTCGTGGGCCGGTCCGCCGTCACATCGACTTTCGAGATGAAAGCAGCATAGACACACAATAAAACTATATAAAAAAAAAAACAAAAAAAAAATTGACCGCATCTCCACGTGGTGAATGATGCAGAGCCGTTTATACTGAGAGAGTTTGGTCTTTTTAAGGAGATTTTGACAGTCTGGCAACCACAGCAGCGTAGTCTGACAACTGGGGGATGACTAATTCCGTCCGCCATTTTGTGGCTCTGACTCATAGAAACTCTATGCGATTTCTCAGGAATCAAGAAGAGAAAGAAGTAACGCCATTTTGTGTTATATCGAAATCCGTTGGTTCTAGCGGGCAACAAGCTCCGCCCATTGGCCAAACTCTCTCAGTATAAACGGCTCTGGAATGATGTTGCTTGGGGCGAAGCTCTGGTGGTGCTTGTCTGCGTAGACGCCGAGCAGCATGCCGAGCCTTTTCATTCATGTCAGTAGGAGAATGTGTGGTTTTCTTCTTTTTCTTTTCTTCTTTTTCTTTGAGCCTTTTCATTCATGTCAGTAGGAGAATGTGTGGTTTTCTTCTTTTTCTTTTTTTAAGCAGACAGATGGGATGGCATCTCAGAACCCCCTACTCTTTTTTTTCTTCTTTTTCTTTTTTCATAATTTTTTTTTTAGCCCTACACGAGCACGTGAGCATGTGCTCACGTGCTGACGTGCTCGTGAGCACGTGATCTCACGAGCAGAAGCACGAGCACCCGACGCCGGGCCTACGGCGGACGGCGGACGGACATGGCTAGCCCCTAAGGAGCTTCGCCCCTAAAACGAATGAAGCTCACTTTTGGCGGCTCGGGTCTCATAAAGATCAAGGAAGTTACCTGAGCACGCTGGTGGATACTCCGAGTTTTCCACAGCCCTCTCTGAAACGAAACCACCCGGCACCCGTGAAAACGCTGGCGAACTGGCGACCCGCGCGAACGGGTCTCGAGCTACGAGACAGGCTCACCCAGCTCCCCGTGGGACGCCGGGCGGTGCCAGCAGTCCACGCAGGCACCGATCGGGATCTCGGGAGAGAGCTGAATCAGGCACACGGTCCGATGGTACTGGGAGCACAGGCACTCCGAGCATCCGCCACGTAGCGTGCCGCTGAGATCCATTTTGGTCACCTCCATCGCTACCCCCCTATCCGGCGGCGGTATCCGCAACAGCGTTCCGTTCGCGCACTCGTCCGGAGATGGCTCCTTAAACCCCAACCAAAAATGTTCTCAGCGTTGAACAGTTTGACAATCAACAACTTCTCATCGCTTATAACAGAAACATCTTGCTAAGAAGGCCAGCTGCTGTCCTAATTTGCGAATGCCTGCCTCTTTCCTCTACTTTTTTCTATCCGTAACGAATCCACTGGACGTATCCCGTATCCCTCCGCAGGCGCAAAGATGTCTCCCAGTGGTGTCGGTAGCATTATTCATAACCAGGTTTTACGCTTGGAGTATGGTAAAATAAGCGAAACGGCGAAATAATGTAAAAGCAACAAAGACTGAACAGGAGCAGAGCTGAACAGGAGGGCACAGGAGCACAGGCGCACAGGGAAGTTTGTTTGCTTGTTGAGAAGATGGATAGAATGCAGTATCTATAAGAGGAAACAAACAATGTGAGCCTTCCTTGTTTGTTAACTGTTAGAGAAGACGCTTGTTCAACTTGGGTTATAGGGAATTTCTGAAAGGAAACTCTTTTACCACTGTTACTGCCCACGTGAACCGAGAGGCTATCGACATCATTCAATACCAAATTTAAAAATGGCGGCGGACGAGGACATCGAGTTGCGCGATCTCCTTTTGGAAACGCTCGAGAAAAGGGGCGTTATAAACAAAATAAAAGTGAGTCGGTTGCCTCGATTTCCAGCGTTACAATTCGCGCCACAAAACGTGGCTTTGAAAACCCGGGAAAGAAAAAAGGCCGAATCGGACGGACGCTGCGAAAGGCGTCGTTTCAACTCTTGATGATGACTTGACACAAGCCGTGTCGGGTTTGTGAAGCTAGGAATTCGGCGGAAAGTTTATCACCTTAGGCTACTGTATAATTGTGCGATTGAGTCTTGATCATTTTTCGTCATTGGGTGAAACAAGGTCTACTAGACCATAGCCTCCTGTGTACATAAACATAAAACATCGTTTGCTTCTAAACTCCATCGGCGATTGGAACAAGATTCTTAGAACTGCTGCCATTTTCTGTTCATTACATACGTTTGTTGTTTATGCTTATAATTTTTTGCCTTTTGTATCTTCCTTTGTAAACCTGTTCGCCTGCATGCTGGCAGCGTACATAAATAAATAAACTCGCAGGCCGAGCTGCGCGCGAACGTCTACCTGGCCCTGGAAGAGCAGGAGAGCGTCAAGGAGCGCCTGACGGACTCCAGCAAGGACGTGTCGCTGCGGCTGTCTTCGGACCAGGGCCGGCTGGCAGCGTCCCTCGTCCGAGATTTCTTAGAGTCGATTGGCCTCCGATTCACGCTCAGCGTCCTGAGCTCCGAGGCGCCTTTCGTGAGTGCACCGACTCTGGTAGCATGCATAGTTCTGGGAATGCCCTGATGTCACATGGGTGTCTTGTGGACGTCCTGAGGATGGCACCGCCTTGCAGTGGCATACCAACTTGTTTTTGAGTGGGGGGGGGGGGGGCGGCAAACCAAACCACCCCCCAGGGCCGCCCTTGGTATCCTTGGGTGCCGCCGGCCAGTTTGCCCTGCCCAGTGGCAGCAGTTTAGGGGGGGGGGGGGCAAACACATGCCTTGCCCCCCCCCCCCCCCGGTTGGTACGCCCATGCCGCCTGGAAAAGATCCTGATCCTTATACACATCCTCCCGCACTCTATGCGATGGTCAGTACACCCCACAGGCTTTTTCTGCTTACCATGAGCACTTATGTACAATACATTACCGTGACTGCTTTACTGCTTTACTGCAGCACCCTTGTAGGGCAGCCCCGGTAGGACATTGTAGTCAGTGCCGCACAGAGGTGCCTCGAGGCATATTAAATAAATAAATTTAGAAGCTGTTGTGCAGATCATCATCTGCTCGGAAGTGGAGCTGACAGTCTCTCTTCACAACAACTGAGGTTTTTATTAGTTTCTAGCAGGAGCATGTGCCAGGCCATAGACTCCTCACAGGCTTCACTCAGTTCCCTGAAATGTTGCATTAGTGTCCTTCATGGATTATATGAACCTTCAGTTCTGTATGAAAATGGCTTTCATTCCGACCTTTCAGCTAGCTAGTACAGTGACTTCGCTGTACCATGTTCAGATTATGTTACTTGGGCTATGTATCGGGTGAATTCACTGGTATTGACTTCGGTACTTGTAGGCACCTCTGTTTTATAAAATATCATGGCCCCAATTTCCCAAAGAGCTTACATCACGGGTGGCGACTAAATCTATGTTGGTTTTTGTGTAACATTTTAAAATCTCGCATGTTTTCTTTGCACAGAAGGTGCCACACTTGCGGGGAAAGGAAGGGTACCACGTTTTTGAGGAAGACTCTTCCCCCCTGACAGACGGATAACTTGGAGCCTTTATAGGGCGCCGTACAAATAAATGGAAATCATTCCACCTGAAATAGTGGTAGGCATTCTCTTACAATATCCTCGGTTCAAAACTTGTCAATGTGTGTTTGTTAGGAAAGGAATGAAGCTGCATACATCAGTAAATTGGATTGCAATAAGCAGCACACTGGATTAAAAACCGACAACTTCTATTTCTGATCGTGGAATAGGTAGGCAGCATCCCAAAGCGACTGTTGCCCCAACCAGAGCATGAAGAAGGACAAAAGGGCACCGATAAGTGCAATGCCGGCTATGGTGGCTTTGGTGTTAGTTTGTTGTTGGTGGCTCTACAATACTCGTCGATGAGATGGGTATGGCAGGGCATCTCTTTCAAACACCCGGCCACCAGCATGCCCTAGCTGCCTTCCAACGCGCTTTGTCTGCACATGCGCAGTCGAAGCTAGTGAGACGCCATTATTGAAACTTGGAAGCTTGCACCAGAGGCGGGGCAACTGAAAGACCTCCCTGCCAGTTCTAATTTTTTCGGCGACTATGGCACCAGCAAACATGAGAGGGGCCCCGTTCACAAAGAGCCTGGCCAGGCCGACCGTGGCCTCACTTGTCCTGGCTTGCTTCTAGGAACCCCTGGACAGGGCGGAGCTGTGCACTAGGCTGAACCTAGCAGACAGCGCTCCCGACCAGCCGGTGCTGATGCAGCTTGTCAGCCTCCCGGAGCGGTCCACCGTCGTCTCCAAGGCGGCCGAGGTTGGTCTTTTAAACGCACATTGTATGAGGTCCTGTACCGGCTACGGATAGAGAAATTCTGAAATCGGTGGTAAATACGATGGAGTGATTGGAAAGCTTGAGGAATTGCAGCGGTTCCTCGGTGTTTGGGGTAATGTGCGAGTAGAGGAATGCCCGCAATACAGATACTGGCGACTTCCCGTACCCCTGGTGGCGCAAGGCTCGGAAGGTACATTGCTTGACACTGTTATTGCGAGTGTGACACCTGTGCTTTTCTGCACTCTAATGGGACACATAATGTCGGCTACTGCAATTCACCACTCTGCTTACTTCCTTGATCGAGGACATTCTGCCACACTAATAGTTTTGATGGCAGCCATTCATTTTCGACAGAAAAAAGAGGGAAAACCGACAACCGCTCGTTTGCACTTACAGTGTCGAGCAGGTCACATTACCTGCTATTGAAGCAAGCATTCTTGGAGTCTACTGTTGCAGGGCCAGTGGTTCAACTAGCTGTGTTTTACTTGCGCAAGCTTCAGATAAAATTTGGTGCCTTTGCTTTATGAACTTTCAAGGATTGAACGTAGACTTGCTCTTTCCCTTTGCACTCATGTCGCCGCCATAAAATACACCAAATGGGGAGGTCCGTGAAAATGCCCAAAAGAGAGAGAGAAAAAAGACTGGCTCTGGCGAGCATGCCTGACTATAGTCACCGACAGAGTGAGAACAGCGGGGCGTGTCCTTCGAACGCCTGGCCTCCAGCACGTGCTTCATGATGGCGATGATGAGAATGATGCCTTCCGCCACGCTTTAGTTGCGTTCGAGGTACGCAAGACGCCAAAGCGTTGTCAAAGGTAGGAAGGTCGCGCTAGAGGCGAGACAACCGAGGCCCCTCCTCGCCACTCTTACCTTGTCAGTGACTATAGTCTCGTGCGTGTTTTTTCGACATAACATCAGAGGTACCTTCTTGTATGTTAGATGGAGCTTGTCTGTTGAAACTAAAAACGCCGGCTAGGTGGCGCAAGATGCCACCCGAATAATTAAAAGGGCTCGGCCATATGCGTCTATCTAGAGCCACGGGACAAGCCACGCTTCCGAGTATGGGCACTTCAACCATCTTGCTGCTTAAAATCATGTTTGTCAGTTATCTGAAGGTTTATCCGAAGTCGTAGGAAACAGTCTTCCGTCCTTCAGAAATGTCAAAACAGTCCGTGACAGAGCGAAGCGCTACCGCGTGCGCTCGCTGACGTCGCATCTAAAGCTCGGGACGCCGCGTTTTCGAATCAAAATAGTCGCCATGCGCGCTCGCTCTGCACTAAGTGCCAAAATGGCAGACCCACCAGAAAATCGGGGAGTGGAGTGCCAATACTGTAGCTTATTTAGAGGCCGTACATCCACCCATCTCTTTCTGCCGCAGAGCCCCGCAAGAGCGGAAGCTGGTGACGGCATTGCGGTCTCCGTCAGGGACACCACCTATGTGGCGGGCGTTGCGCCGAATTTGGACGTGGGACTTGGTGCCAGCCGGGACCAGGAAAGCTCGCTGCGGGCTGGGGACAGGTAGGTTCCACGCCAGCCCGCTAATTCAATGCACACGAGGCACTTTGTTTTATCAAAGAATTTTATCGGTGCATTGGTTGCCGCCGCTCCGTATAAAATTTTCAGTTGGCACCACTTCCAAACGTACGACGCGGTTCCTTGCAAGGTTGAGCAGAAATACCCTAAAGTGTTTTTTGGAAATACAAATACTGGGATACATACCAAAGACGTCTAAAATACTGATACCGAAATATATTTTTTAAAGGTATGGCAATACGTGTTAGAAATACATCTGCTACGTATAAAAAGTATTTAAAAATACAAATACAGGAATACATTTTGCAGAAATACAGGCAATAAAATACAGTTTGCCAAAGAGTTATTAGATATGTCCATGTACTCCCTAGGACTGGTTGGGTGACGCTGCTACTGCATACAAGAAACCAGAAATAAATATGATGTACATTAATTGAGCAATACTCGTTCATCATCAAATGATTACTCGCTGTAGGATTTAAAACATTCACGTTTTCGCGCCCGACATAAATAAAGAACTCATCGAAATTTGTAACGAGATATATCCGTCGCTGATGGTATCGCGATGCCAGGAATAGACTTGAAAAGGTATTTCCATACAGAAATACAAAGTACAGTTGTAAAATTGTATCGCAATACAGAAATATAAGTACAAAATGTATTTCTACAATACTATCGCGATACTGCCCAACCCTGGTTCCTTGTGACTTTTACGAGAGAGAAAGGGTGGTAGGCCGTTTCTTTCTAAAAGGTCTTTAAATTTTCTTAACGCATTTACCGCTAAATGTGGAGCGTGTGCCCGGGTCACAATAAGCACCCGCCAGTTACTTTTGAAATGTTTGAAAACTCGGCAAAGGAAACATCAAGTGCTCACACCAGACCTCTGAGCCCATCTAACTGACCAAGGTGCTCCTCCTTTTCAGCCGCTTCTCCAAGCACCCCCGTGCAAGGGGACGAGGACCACCCTATCGGTGCCCTTTCAGCAGTTTTGGTCTTGGACCTAAACAAATGCCCATCCCTCAGTTTTTCAAAACCATCCTAATTTTGGATAGGAACTCGGTCCGTATTTCGCGGTATGTTGTTAGCCAGCTTCGAGTAGGTGCTGGCAATGGTCACTGATAGGATTACAACGGCAGCTTCCTGCCTTGGATGACACTCAAGCATCTCTCTAGCTTCGATCGTGCATGCACAGCCAAAGAATGACGGCAAGCAGCAAGCGCGTGCCGGAGGCTGGGTGTTGGAAAGGCGCGTCCTGCCGTTCTCACACTCTCGGTGACTGCAAGCATGGCGGCGAAGTGCAGCTTAAAGGCGTTCCCCCGCCTGTTCCCTGCAGGCTGCTGGACCTCCCCGAGGTTCCCCGGGGCACCAAGGGATCCTCTCTGCCCTCGCTGCTCCCTCCTCTGGGCACCAAGCGGCCCCCGCCGCCTGAGCAGCCACTGCCGCAAGGTGGGTGGCCCTGTCCGCACTCTAGGCACGATTGTGTGTGGGAGTGTAGCCACGGGGAGGTCGGAATAGACCGGGCGGATAGATGAATGGATGTGGCTGAAACCTTCTCGTCGGGCGACGACTCGTGCGACCTAGCCAAAGCTTTTAATTTTAACAATTTACTAATCTCCGATTAAAAAAAGATGGTCGGGTTAAGCCTTTTCAGGGTATATTTCTAATATTGAAATGAATGGAGCGTGGTAAAAGTCCTATATCGCTGCTAAGCACGAGCATTCATTGAACATTCTCCACAACCGAAAGTTACTATCGGTGTGATGGTGATGCCTCTTCGCGTCCTGGGATGTGCACTTTCCGCCCTACAGAATTAAAGCAAAATGATAACGAAACTTTACTCTTTTCTCGACTTATGTCACCAGTCCGATAACCTGTCATGGCGATCTCCGCTTTCCCAACGTTTATTTTGCCGTCACTGCCTTTACGGCTTAAAGCCTTTACTAAATCGGTCTCCCTTTCAGCAACTGCTGGGTGAAGCCCTTTACAACAAAGTATCAAGTGTTCGGCCATCTCTTTTCACTCCCCACAGGCTCCACACCCTGTGTCTATGCCCTCATATTTTGCTCTTTACACTCTAGTTCAGGGGTGACCAAGCTGAGTCTCGCGAGCCGCATGCGGCTCTTCACAAGTTAAAGTGCGGCTCGCGGCTCCCTGCTCTCCCCACCCCCCTCCCCCGCCATTCTTCCGGTCACACGAGCACTTCCCCAAAAAGAGAAATCGAACGCGTTTTAAATCGAAAGACAGGTTGCGGTTTGGTAGTCTTGTGCTACTGGTACCTTGCGTACAGTTGGACTGCTTTTGACTTGGATAGATTGAAAGTAGTTTGAGTTTCGTTTATTGCTCCGGACAAAAGTTTGCACCCCCCCCCTTCCACCCCCCCCCCCCTCCCCCCCGTGCGGCTCTTGGAAGTTTCGTGCTTTTGTTTGCGGCTCCTAGGCCGGGTCAGCGTGGCCACCCCTGCTCTAGTTGACAAAAATCCTCTCCTGGATCCAAACAACAATGAACTTCCCCTAGAATTTCCCTTTGATCTTTATGAAATTCAGTGGCATCTAGTGGCTGAAATATGAGTCCATCTTTTCACGGGTAATGGCAGTAAAAACATATATGCAGTACCATACTTACTTGATTCTAGCACGACCACATTCATAATACAATGGGCAACTTTGCATATTGTCCCGTGGGAAAAAATAAAGCCACGAACGTAACGCAATGTTAACTAAGGAGTAAAGGCCTGTCCAAACAGGAATCGTGAGGCGACACGACTCCGGCAAAATTCGTAAAAGTTATAGCATCCGGCAGTCCGATGTCTGTTTCTACACCACCGAACCAAAATCACGATTTTCCTCCTCGCTTCCTCCGCTTTTCGGTGACCTCGGTGCTCGTCAGACTTGACGTTACATGCCACCTCCCAATGCTGTCCATCTGTTTTTCCGGGCCCTCGTGTCCCTGGACGTGTTCCAAAATTTACTCGATCTTACTCCAGGATAAGGGTTTTGTACCTTTGCGTTCGAAAACCTACCCGTGTCCAGCGTCGCTCTATCCGTGTTATCACGGGACACGACCCGCCGGAGTAGCTCGGATCTATTTGGGTAAGATTTGGAACACTGCCTTCCCTTTCTAGTTTTCTGGACCTGAAGAGAAGCAAAGGCCTTGCGCAATTGACCGACAGCCAACAGAGCTTGTGAGCGACTATGTGGACCCACGTGACGAGCATGCTCAAGGCCCCCGTGGAAGGCAGAGACGAAATTTGACGGAGGGAACTTTCACCCCGGCAAAAAGAATGGACAGAAGCGGACCGCCGTTTGACCTGTGTCGGAGTCGTGTCGCCTCACGATTTCTGTTTGGACAGGCCTTAAATAGTACAGTACTTTTAGGGTACTTTATTCGGTTTGGTTAGAACAGGAATCGTGAGGCGACACGACTCCGGCGAAATATGTAAAGTTGAAGCATCCGGTAAAGTTGAAGCCCTGGGAACGAAGGCCGAAAGTTCAAAAACAAAACTACATGCAAGAAGCCAGAGCATTAAAACTCGGAAACCATTGAGCCGGTTGAGTTACTCTAAAGCCACTTATAATGGTTAGCACCGAGAGAATTGTGCAATCAGCCTGTCTTTGTTAATTTAGATCTGGATTTTATGGTTCTCATTTCAAGTATCGAGAGGTATATGTTGCCAGCACGAGACTGAAGAACCGCAGGAGCCCAGAAGGTCAGAGTTATTAAAAAACGATGGCACCGACGACAATTATTTTATGGTCGTTCAATTATGACACAAGAGTCAACTCTAGAACATTAAACTTGCAGAAAAAATGTGCGTTAAGGTTCGAGTAAATACACTATTTCGTTGGGCACCGTGAATTTCCTGCGTCTTCGGCAGATGGGAATGTGTTCTTTGCTGTACAGTCCTTTCTTGATCTGTTTCGGTTTCCATGGTGAAAAGAAAACCACTGGTCTGTACAGAGCACTGACCTGAGTGAAGACTGAGATAAAATTCACCACATCCAGGGGCCCGTGGGCTAAGTGTGTGCCAGCCGTTTATTCGGACACGAATTTGAAATGCACGTCGATGCAGCACTTGTATCCAATTAGTGTTGCCTTCTTCGGAGCATGTCTTCAACTTCTTCCTTTGTCAGTCACTGGGAGAATGCCATTAGCATGCCACAGATGCCACACACTTAGCGATAGTGATTAAAGTTACCAAAGTCAATTTCAGAAAGGATCTGTTTTATTGTCTGCGCATTGTCTAGGAATTGAAAGGATCTGTTTTATTGTCGAGGAACGCCAGAATGGAGCCAGAGTTCGGGAGGTTTCTTCGGCATGTGCCTGCAGTAATCATCCTCATTCTTTTTATAGTTGCAAAGTGTCTTAGCTATTTACAGGATTAATTATCGCCTTATTAAAATAAAATATTATGAAATCGCTCGTTGATAATAGGGGTAGTCGTAATTGCGTGTCATGTGGGACACCGATCCGTGCGGAGTTTCAAATGAAAGAGTTGCTATGCATGTGCCGTATTTGACGATGCAACAGCCAGAAAGGCTTGTAAAACTGGCTCAACAGATAGAGTACAAAGTTATGAACATAACCTTTCAATGATAGGATGTGACTCATCTTTCAGGTAACTTCTGGGCATTAATTTGGTTGTTCTTTCTTCATGCTCTTTCTCTGCCTAATTTCGGGTACATTTGCTTACAGGACAAACGGAGGATGAAGGACATCCGTCGCTACAAAGGTGACGCTCTTTGTTTTGCCATACATACTTTCAATGTGAGCAATGCTGCGTATGTACACAGAGTGCTGATGAGGTTGAGCACACGTAGAAAGTTGCATTCCTGCTCAGGTTCAGGTTGTAGTTGCATTGGAGGCACGTAGCAAGGAACCTTGCCCATTGATATGCGACGATCACTCCTAAGCTTAGAAATAATGGAGGGAACGAAATGCTGCTGCATTGGCGTGCACCAAATATCTTGTGTCGTATGTTAACTACTCTCTACAGACATACGTGCGGCTCCGACGTCGAGTCACTGCGGTGGTGCTGCCGTCGGCATGGGACACGTGCAGACGCTTCACCTCACGCTAATCTGGTCTCCGCACACGTGCAGTGTCTGCACCCGGTGTGGGCAGACGGGTGCTTGCTTGTGAACAGTGTATTGTCGTCTGGTTGAGGCTTATACTGGGCATTTTTTGTTCTCTAAAATCAGTTTAGAAAAAAGAGAACTTGCATTGGGTTTCTTTTAGCCCTGGGGTCAAGTTGGTGGCTACTAGGAATGAGGTGAAATGAGTTAATTAGTTGGCTAATTCACTGCAAAACTTTCATTAACATTTTTTTTTGTTCTGATGTTTGGGGGCATAACATATATTTCAAGAATTGACACTCGACCTCAACTTGATCTAGTTGTGCCGCACTGTTTTAATTAAAGAATTTGTAATGGACACTACGGGGAGAAAAATGTCACCCTTATAGACAACTCCAAACCCAAAGTAAGCGGGCAAAGAGCAGCGTATTGCAGCAAGTTTCGCTCGCGGAGCTGGCGGGTAAGGCAGAGAATCGACGTCACTGGCACTCTTTGCTGTCACTGGCACTCTTTGCTACAGTGGTTTGAAGCCATTGTAGCAATGGATGTGAAAACTTGTCGTACAGTGTTTGTGTATGACGCTGCACTTTAGGGCGTTGGCAGGCAAGACAGGAATGTACCCAATCACGGCCGTCGGCCTGAACTGTTGGTCAAACGAATGGATCGTGACGAGCTCCCACGTTGTTCTTATACCGAGGTGGACGACCATCGTGACATCAGCGAAATCTTTCTTCCGGAAGGATAAAAAATGTCACTATATACGAGGGTGACATTTCCTCCCACGTAGCAACCTCTGCGAATGTTTTTATCAAAATATTGCGGTATGCCTAGACCCTGTTGAGGTCGAGTAGCAACCCTCCAAGCCCATTATGCCCCCAAAAATGAAACTTGAAAAAGTTAATAAAATCTTTTTAGTTCACGAGCCAACCAATAACCTCTTTTACTTCTTTTATTGTGCCCACCGTATCCACCTACTTGGCCAGAGAGCCATAAAAATATTTACCGATAGTTACTTTTTTCTTTTTTTTAATCCCGGACCAACTAAAGACAGGCACCCTGTATCGCGAAGCAAAGTTTCGGTACACTCGTAACACTGGTACCGGCATTTGGGAGAATGATATGGGAAGGCTTTTCTTGAAACAACTATGCTATAGAGAAGTCATACCGTATGGGTGCGTGCAAGGCCAACATTTTCGTCGTCGTTTGGGTCAGACTCCGCACAAAGCCAACTTTTCGGCCTCCATGCGCAGTGCCGGTTCGGGATCTCGGTCGGAGCACCGGGGCGAGGGCAGCGTCTCGGAGGACAGCGTGGAGGAGGAGGTGGAAGAAGGGTCGTCCAACGCGGACGACCTGCTCAACAGCAGTCTGTCTCTGGTCAGTGGTGCCGACGCCTCCTCCCCTCGGGGCACCCGTCGGGCGGGCACCTCCCGCGGTGCAAGACATTCAGTGTGCCTGCTCTCCCGCAAGGCATTTGGGAGAGTCAATCGCTCTTGGGAGATTGGGAGAGATGGGGCTCTCTCACCTGAAGTTCCATCTGGTCGTGCCACTATCATATTTATTCGAAAATGGGTCGACCTCTTTATGATAAATGCCTGCATTTCTCTGCAACGCTCGAGATGAGGCAGTCGTCGAGCTTTATGTAAGATGCCCGGCAAACGACGGGGCACCCATGAGTCGGTACGCAAAAATGAGATCTGCGTGGGTCACATTTTTTTTATTCCAAACGTTATCTCTGCTTTGTTGTTCCCCAGCTCTTTTCGTAAGTCTTGGTCTCGTAGGTTCTGCAGGAAAGTAGACGCCCGGGTGTTCATAGAAAGGTAAACCTATTTTAAAGAAAATTGCGGTAAGCAGCGTGTTAGGAAAATTCAAAATCCAATGCCAATAAGCAGTCTGCAGCGCTGACGGCGACACCTTCCGCTGTTTTCGCTATTCGCATGTATGTAAGCATTTCTTCGTTGGCGTCGTCTTCAGTGTCAATATGTATCATCTCAGGAATAAGCAGACGGCCCTACCGACGACAAGACTCAACAAGTTTGGTCAGGGACGTGTTTGGGAGACTTAAACCCAGGCTTACTCCATTTTTTTTCCCTCTTCGAATCTGCCCAGCAACGTGTGCCGGGGCCATTTTGGACCCGGCACACGTCGTCTGCATTTTGGTCCCAACCTCTCGAGCCAGTCAACACTCATTTATATCTCCGACAACTCAATTTAATGCAGTCAATCGCGACACAAGATAGCTCGAGCAATCTTTTAAACACTGCCCCTGCACGTAGGAAGATACAGGGCGAAAGCAGACGAATCTCACTGGCGGGGATTTTCAGCGAAATTTCGAGCCAGAATCAGCATTTTGTCGTGGTCTCGTGCAAGCGCCCTATGGAGGGGGCTTGGTGGCAGAGAGGCTAAAATATGTTTAGATCTAAAAAAAGATTGTCTGCACCGCGACACCGAATGCGACATTTCACATTTTTACGTCATGCTCGGTGAAGACGTTTTTTTCTAGGTCTGAACCTATGTTCAGCCTCGTTGTTCGCCGAGCACCCTCCGTAGATTGCGGCAATTGACTTTCCCGAGCGCTATGCGTGAGAGCAGGTCCATTGGATCTTTTAGAGCGTGGCCAACGAGGCCACAGTGCTGGATTCCCAATCTCACCCGCCTGTGCTTGGCGCCGGGCGCAGATTGGAAACGTGTGCTGCGCGATTGTTCGGCTGGGAGCTGCGTGCTTGCCGTTTGAACCGTTTGAATATCTGTCGCAGCCCGACGTCGACGCGGCACTCGCTTCCAGTATGTGCCCTGTGCTGGCCTGGGACATGTGACGTAGAAAATCCGGCACCACGGTCCTGTTCTATAGAAGGTGTTGTTGTCAGTCGAGCCACGAGCAAACTGTCATCTGTCACTGTGGAGAGAAGAGAAGAAGGGCATGATCAGATGGGCATCTAAGCTACATATAGGAGGGAGTAATGTAGACAGTTGGTATAGATTGAACATAGTTACATAGTTACGCTTGTCTGTTGTCTACGTGTTCCTCTTCTCTGTCCCTGTCCCTTTGTGCGCAACTATAACCATGTTCACTATATAGGAGGTGTGAGCAGCGTGCACACTCTGGAAACGTAGTACAGACGGGTGGAGGAGGGCATCGGTTCTGACAGCCTGCTGCAGACGTTTCTCTCGTGGCTGAACCCGGGAACTACTTACTGCATTTTCCTGCCTGCTGTTCGGATTGCAGGGGAAGCGATGAAACTTGAGCGCGGGAAAACGACACTTAAACTCGGCATCAACTATTTTTGCGCTATAGTGTCGAGTCTAGTGTGGCTTCCGCGGTGCTGCAACGCCATCGAAGCTACTTGCGTGAGCGCGTGTGAACGAGACGCAAGCCAAAGCCACATGCTCTTGCGGGAGTGTGGGGCTGCAGCACTGTGGAAGCTGCGCTAGGCTCGATGGAGTAACGCAAAATAACGGACGCCGAGTACAGGGTGACGTGGTTATAAAAGAAACGGCAATGAGTCAAGCGGATTGTTCGAGGCTTTTCTCGGATTCCATTTTAATCAATTTTCATTTTCCTTCCCCTTGCCACACCCAAAAGTCAAATTTGCACCACACAGTGCCAAAGGAAGCTTGTTGAACCGTAAGCGGATCATTTTATGGCAGAATTGATGTTCTGGACTGGCAACCCGGCTGAGCGGTTGATCTGGTGACAACCTCTACTCTAGGCCGTAGGTTCTGCCCTAACAAAGTACAGTTCGGAGGCCTTCTGTTGCACACCCTAAATGTTTCTTGGCAGCACTGAACCAGAACAAGCCATTCCTTCTTCACAGATGCACGTGGTTAAAAAGTTGACACGGCTAAGTCAGAAAGTGGTACTCGCACGTGGTTTTCATTTTCTTAGCGCACACAGTACTGTACTGGTTTGTTGGGAATAGAGGAGTTTTTATTTTTTTGCACAATTCTGCAAACATTTGATCCTCCTAGTCATCATTAAAGTGTCCAGTTGTTTTTTTGATTAAAGTTAATATTGCACATTTACTAAATTGCTACTGTTTAGGATTGTCAAAGAAAGATTATGATAAAGGAGTTGTGTGTAATTTACCGTAGCAGTGTCACTCATCACTATTTTATTTAATTAGTTGAGAGCTGAAAATACCATGGTGGCCACAATTGTTCACTTTGTGTGCAGGTAATGCAGCCTGGCTTACAGGCTTTCTATTCTTAGTTCTAGTTCTGCAATAGTTCTATTGGAAATAAAATGGTTGTTGCAAAGCATGTTTTCACTCAAGAAAATAGTTCCTCTTTTGCGTCTCGAGAAATTTGAGTATAGTACAAACTGTACCCTAAATTAGCACTAGACGCCTGTTTCTCGTTAATAAATAGGGAGTCGCGTTTTTTGACTTTATTAACAATATACGTGACACTGTAGCAAAACAATATTGATTGGGTAGTCTTCTTACACCATAAAAAATCGCCTGGCAAAAAATAAAAAATAAATTTTGGGGTGGTGTCAGTGTCCCTTTAAGTCCAATGAGGGGAAACCTGCAGGCAAATTCTGTGCTTTCACTTGATCTCATGGCAGTAGTCTCAAGAGTGAATGATGAGCTTTTCACACACAGTCTGACCTCACACGATTCTATGACTACAGTCAGTGGCAACTCAAGAAGGTAGGGCGAGGGAAAGGGCAACATTTGCAGAATCATCTCGACCGAATAATTCTAATGTTGCAGGGAGACGACAGGACTGTGGACCAGTCCATCTCCAAGTCCAGCGAGGTGGAAGGCTGCGACTACGTGGAGAAATTCCACTAAAGCGCCGCGGTTACCCGACGCCGCCGGGAAGTGCCGCGGAACACGTTGCGACCCGCGTGTTGCACATCTTTTATGCACGGACGTTCGGGCACGTTTACTCGGGGAGCTTGCCACCGTGGGCTCTTCACAACGTGCATGACCAGAGTGAAGGCACCGCGCACAAGTCAACAATTTTAGAAGATAGCGAGCATAGAGCTTGCAAAAAGGTTTTCGAAGCAACCCGCACGTCGAGTTCGGATTTCGAGGTTGTGGGTCCGGTCCTTTGACGCGTCCAATGTATAGACTCTTCTGGTCACGCCTGAGGAGAACTTTCCCCGGGCGACGGTGCAAGATATATATATTGCATTATCCCGAGAGATAGCCCACCTAAAATCGAAAGCAAATCGGGTGAAACTAAGGAGTGGGTTAGCTCGCTAACTTTCTACGTGCAGTAGAAAAGAAAGTCGAAAAGATGCTGGTTTTAGATTTTGTGACCCGCGAAACTTGCGATTGCACAGAGGGGCAATGAACCAAATACGACTGTCCCTCCCAGTTGGCGATGTTTGCTCTCTCCCGTCGTGGCCAAGTAATATCATATCTACCGAGGTCACCATTGGCCGGGTCCCTGCAACTATGTACTGAAAGTGGGCTATCTTAACGGTGTTTTTTAAAATAGCAAATCATGCAAAAAATTGGGGGCAGGTTATCTTTAGGGGGTTGTACGTCTCTCGGGGTATGGCAGCAGGTGTGGACACCGTGCGTGTCGCAGCTGCCAGACAAGGACTTTTTCCCGCCTTCGTTGCAAGCGGCGCCACCAGATGACTCTTCGGTATGTGGCTAGTGGCAGTCTGTCGCAAACCCGGTTTCCCATGCTTCTCTGTGGGAGACATCCTTGTTTTTAACTTTGTTTTCTCGGTGTCCCATATGTCATGTAGAACTTGGTACAACAATGCGTCGTTATTATGGACACCTCCGTTCCCCCAGAAAATCGTCCATAATGCAGGTTGTCCGTAAGAACGAGACAAAAATGCACGCATTTTCCCAGTTTGTCCACGAAAATTGTGTCTGTATAGTGGAATATCCATATTAACCGCATCCGCATTAGAGACACTGATTGTGCAGTGCAGTCCTCTTAAAACAATAAGGAGAAAACCCAGATTAAATCATTATAACTGATTATCGCTGTATCTAGACTAGAAACTGTTCGTTATAAGCAGTACATCATTATATCCGATATTGCTATAAGTGGATTGCACTGTACTTGCGCTACGCATGTTGCTTAGAGACCGCTTCGTCACCGACCTTCGTTTCGTCCCTCAGCGGCAGCAATAAAAGTTTTATGAACACGCCGAAGCGGAGAGATCTCTGGCGCAGTGCTCAAGCCAGTGTCCTTCGAGATACGAGTCCGAACGAAAAGAGCGCATGCCCAGCTGTCATAAGCACGAGATTTTCTTTTTTCAGTAGCGTTGTCTGGATGGCAGAGGCACTGTCGGCCGAGGCTACTCGGGCGCGCGCCAATGGACTTCATTTGGTCTATTGCATGCAGCGTTTGTTGTGTTGTGCGTCCTCACCTGTATACATGGTTCGGATCAACGTCGCATCAACTGCCATTGCTCTGTACCATGCCTCTGCCCATACCTCTGCAGCATACATTTGGCGAAATTGAATTTGTTCTTCTCGGCAATCCTTGCTGAGAAGAACCAATCCAGTGGTATGAAATGTATGCTGCAGAAGGTACGAGCACAAGAGCATAATACGGAGCAATGGCATCTGCTAACGTCACGTGCAAGGTATGTATACCTTACACCCTGCCGTGCTTTTGCTGCACGTGCACCCTCAAAGCTCGCGGGTCGCTGGAGAGTCATCGAAGGCAAGGCAGAAAGCTCGCACTGGGGGCTGCACAACCGAAGCTTCTCCCTGCTGCTCTTATTGTGTCTGCGATCATAAAGAAGCTGAAGAGACGTCCGTGTTCGACTCAAGCCTCTCCAAGCATCTAGAAGAGTTGATTTCTCCGGCGTTTCGAGACAGCATCGCTTTCAAACACACAAGATGCTGCCACCCCAATAAAAAAAAAATGAGGCTTAAACATCCGGGCAATTGGACCGGGAACGGGAGCTGGCAACGTCGTCTAAATGGCAACTTCCCGCGGCTATTAGTGGCATCAAACGGCTCACTGCCCAAACACATGACTAGTATGCGTTTTGTATTGTTATAAATAAATTTTATAAAGGGATTTGCAAAGGTATGCTTTTTAGATTGTTTGCGCTCTCGAGAGTTTCTTTCCCCCTTCGGCGATCGGCGGTGTTTCGGGGTCGGACACGTCCGAGGACCGCCGTCGGTAAAGACGGGATGGACCACTGTGGGATGGGCCTTTTTCAAGCGAGCCTCCGTGCATGGGTACGCCCTTTCCCCCGACCTCATTCCCACTCTCGCCAGTTTCTGAGGGAACCGACATCGTCGGCACCCATCTTTGCGGATATTTCACCTTTTTTGATGATCCTTTTTTGAGCGTAAGTAGTATGGGGCATAAAAAGCAATGAAAACCAATGCAGCAGAACCTTACCAAGGTGTTCGGAAGGGTGAAAGCACGTTGGGCCACCATTCATTTGTAGTTTGCAGACGACTGTCGTTAAAGTTCAATTTCTAGGGCAACTTATAATTATGCCCCGTACTACTTTTTGGGCATGAACCACGCCTTTCTGCAGCCCACTATTTGTATTATTCTTCCTTGGAATACATCATCTCGCCTTAAAGAAAGTGGACAGGGAATCGATGGGCGTGAGATGGCCTTGTGCGGGTCAAATATTTCTCGCCGAAATCCGACCTCTAGCAGTCTACTCTGCTCGCAGTATATTCCGGTTCAAAATAAAACTGGACGTTGGATGCCTAGACAGTGCGAGGCAAGTCTGCCACGATACGGCGACGCTGGCCAACTGCCGCATCTTTTATGTGACCTTTCAGGAGGGTAGCACGAGACTCAGGTTGGACGAGAGCACTCGGTCAGTGTTTGACTGTGGCTCATGCCTGCTCTTTGCCCAGTGCTGCCCTCTGGTAGATGACGTGGTTAGTCCAGTACCATGGCCTCGTTGCACTGGCTCGTCCTGTAGGCAATACATTTAGCGTGAACCGCAGGTTAAACACCCCAGGATAGAACCACTATCCCAGGGTCTTTGACGTGCACCGCGCAGTAGCTAAATACAACATCGCACTACTACGGGCAAGGGCGACAATGAAAGTCTGGAGTCGGCCATTGTGATCCGAGCCATGGGGTATCGACACACTCGGCTGCCATGAGAGGACCACGGTACAATTCAATGTGGAGGATATAAATAAAGGCAGTTTTATAGTACTTTGTTTCAGCTAAAGTCCAGATGCTGCCGATGCCACAAGCGCGAGCATGTGGCTCTGAACAGAGCTTGCACTGAACGAGTGAGCGTGCTTGGCAGGGACACTGAGATCCTGGAGCTCACGCTTGTAGCATCGGCTGCGTCTGGACTTAAGTTGAAATGAAGTATAGTACCCTTTTTAAAGATTTTTTTTTGTTGACTTTTTTTTATGTTTGGCAGGTAATAAATAGACCACTTGCTAAATCCCCAAGCGCCCCAGCCTGCATCCGGGGAATTATGGGAACAGTGTTCCTTCAGTTTCCTTGTGATTGAGGAATAATTTCGACCAATAGACCATTTGCTAAATTGCCGAAGCGCCCCGGCCCGCACTCGAGGAATAGTGGGAACGGTCGTCCTACAGTTCCCTAGTGATCGGTAATTTTGACCAATCTAATGCTTGCATACTTGAGTGTAACCTGCAGTCCTGAACAGGCGTGTAAAGTCCAAATACCTTTCATATCACTTAAATTTTCTCGTCAATGTCAGCATTTTTGATACTGTGTATGCAATCCACCCTTTAACCTGGCAGAGCTGCAAACATTTTTTACAATGTTATCATCTTCAGGATTGTTGTTTTAGCAGGAATTGCTTAAAAGTCTGAGTATTGACAACCAAAACCAGGATTTAGCTTGGAGTGAGTGGGGCTGCTTCTAGCATTTTCAGCATTCCTAAGTTAATATCATAGACTTTGAAGCTGCATGAGAATGATGTTTTAAGAGATTTCTGCAGCTCCGCAGTACCAAAAACGACGTTGACAAAAAAGTTTTGAAGTGATACAACAAATCTTTGGGGCTCTACACGATGCTTGTTCAAGGTGACTTCGGATTACAATCATAAGTGTAAGCATCGAATTGGTCGAAATCGGCAATCACTAGGGAACTGAAAGAACACCGTTCCCTTGATTCCTCAAATGTGGGCCGGGGTGTTTGGGAGATTTTTTAAATGGTCTATTGGTTGCAGTGCTGACTTGCACCTGGGTCATAAGATCCACCAGAAGAGATGCACACTTTCTTTTTCTAAGACGCGTCAATGAAGAGTTGCATTTACTGGACCTGAACGACCTTACGTTCGGTGCAGAGGTAGTTATTCTGCTTGGTTTGGAATGAGTGCTGTTCAGGGGCGTGGAAACGCCCAAAGCCATACAAAAGTTTCTGAATGGGGCCTCGGAAATGAAATGAAGCTTAAAACACAATGCATCGGCCCAATTCACATTGTCAAAGCAGCGTTTCCTAAAGCGGACGCTGCACTGCTGTGCCGCATGGCGTTTTCACATATCGTGAGGCCACTAACGAACTGCCAGAACCAGCCTTGACGAAAATAATCGTACTCCGTGCGCTCAGAGCAAAATGGCAATTCATTCTCCTACAGCGATGCAACGTTTGGAATTGAGGAAGGTGGCACAGACGAAAACAAAACGAGCGCAATCGAATCGTCCGAACAGCAAATCTCGTAAACGAGGACGTCTACAAGATAGGCGCTACGTTGAATGTAGACCGTGACGAAAGTCGAATAAGCGGTGCGAAGCGGCGAAGGCGAATCGCAACAAATCGGCAAAAGCACATCTTCCAGCAGAAATCCTGGACATCCTGGCTCAACGAACCGTCGACCGAGCGAACATCGCAAACTGCACCAACCAGCCGCCGCACCATCCAGTAGCGAGAAGCACCTGGAAGCACCACTGCAGACCACTGTGGGAAGCACCGTGGAGCAGAGCACAGGAGCAGAGCACAGAGAATAGGAACTATTTTTTGTTGACGCACTCTTCCGGTTTTGGTAGTGTGTAAACAGTCGGAAAAAAGGGCGTTGGTGGCGCCACCCCGCGGCGCGTCTTAGCCAGCGCTGAAGAAGCTGTTTGTGTATTCTGGGGCAGCGAAGATCGTCCATGGCGTTGGATTCAAAAGTGGATTAGCTGCACGAAAGCCCAGCGTGTAATCCGGAAGAACGCGACAGGATACCGGCGCTCACTCACGTTCTCGCAGCCGAGCGGCACTCGACTTCACCTACGCGACGTTCAGGTGAGTCTGGCGCACGCCGGCAGGCCCGTTCGACCGAGAGTACGGTAACGGTACCGCGGTGTTCCCGTCGTGCACACACACACGCACACGGCGGCACACCGAGCTAAGCCTAAACTGAAGCTTGTTAGGCTTAGAGTCCGTTCCGATCGCCGCATTTTCGCGTGGTCGAGCGCCAGCGTGCTTCTCCCACGATCGCGGCGGGCTCTGGGTGAACTGGCAGCGCGATCACCGTCGCCGAAACGTCCCGAGCGGCGCGACCGTGGAGGTCTCGGCGTCCGCCGCTTTTCCCGTCGTTGCCGACGACGCGCTCGGCCGTTCGCCCCCTCCGTAGCACGTTCATTATTATTGTTTTTACGTCTGTTTTGCCGCCATTTCTACGGCCACGACACGAGCGGGGGCCGTCACGATGACGGCGCCTTCTTGGCGTCCACCCGCATCTGCGGTTCGAGTGAAAGCGATCGCCTTCCCTCCAATTTTGTTTTGCTTGTCTCGTTTTTCTCGGAAGCAACCCATCAACATCATCGGGGATCGGTCACCGATGGCCCACTCGACATGCGCGTTCCCCTCTTCTTCCCCCGCTCAACCGGCTCCTCGTGTGTTTATACGCGTCTTGTTGACGTTTTCCGTGGCTTCCTTCTCATCTTCGTCAACACCTTCGCGAATTTATTGCCAGCGATGCTTTGAGTGTGCGGTGGCGGTCGAGCGGGATTGCGGCCGATAGATAGGGTAGAAGTCATCGCCGGCGGCCGCGCCAGCAGCTGCAGTTGATAAGCGACGCGCGACGACGTCGTCGGTTGCGTGCGTGCGCGCGCACGGCGGCGGGAGGCGGACTTGACCGGCGGTGTGGGTGGCGCGCAGGTAGCGTCGCGGCTGCACATGCTGATCGGCTGACTGGCCCAGGAGCGCGCGCTCGCTTGAAAGACAACCGGGGGAGGAGAGAGTGGTCGACATGCCCCGCAAGGCTCGGACGCCGGCCGCCAAGGCGCAGGACGCCGCCGAAGTGGCCACCGAAGACGGCAAACAGGAAGACTCGGTGAGTGTGATGCCTTCGCATGGCGGCCTACAGACACGTCCAGTGTGGCGGGTCGTCTGCGGGCTGATCTCAAGCTTGACGCCGCCCGCGATTACTCGCTTCCGCGAGGAAATGTAGGCCGCAAAATGTTCTGCTTGTGTCACAAAAAGGTCGCTCCTAGAACCTCACACTCGTGCCTGTCGCTTCTCTCAGTATTGCACAGAACTCTAGATGAATGTCTTGTATGTGCGCTCTCCTCTCATGAGAAATGAAAAAGCGAGGTTTGCGGGCAGTTAAGTCCACTTCGCGAAGTAATCGCTACAAGATTTCGTTGGCAGAGAATCAATGACGCTTTTCATTTAAAGTGGGTATGTTTTAATAAAAAAAAAAAAAAAAGCTTACCTTAAATGCACATACAACTATCTGATCACCAAGGAGCCAATCATTTTTGTTTTGTTTAAACAACACTCGGCAACAACTGTTTTGTGCTGCGTTGTCAAAGTTAGCCTAGCTTCCACAGTGCTCCAACGCTGTCAAAGCTAGTTTTGCAAGTGCATGCAAATGAGGTGCAAAAGACAAAACCACATGTTCTCGCAGCAGTGCGGGACTGCTGCTATGCTAGCTTTGACAATGTAGCACAATATAGTAGACGCAGAGTATAGTTAGGGTTCTGCGTTTTCGGTTTTTATGTTTTCAAAATTCGGCATACTTTTTTTGGTGTATATTTTAAAATTCAGTTTTTTTTTTTTTTTTTCGGCGTATACCTATGCTCACAAAAGTTTATTGACTTTTTTCGGTAAATGTAAAATCAACACCAACGGACAGCGGATCAGATTATCCTTGTTGTAGCTCTGATATTTGTGATCACTCAAAGAATAGCAGCAAACGAAAAAGAAAGGGACACTTTATTTGGCAAATGTGTGCAACTGTAAAAGAAACAAGAAAAAAAAACACAGAAGTACAAACAAGTCAGATATGAAGCCTATGCCCAAAATCATGGAACTTCATCTTCTGTATATCAGGATTACGTGATCTTATTATAATCCATACACACATGTAATTTCCCAGGTTCTCCTCGTTGATCTGCACTCTTTCTTTCCTGTTAATATGACACTGAGCTTCGAGAATGCCCTCTCAACGCTGACACTGGCAGGCTGAGGAGATAAAGCACTGCCTGAGCCGAAATCGGCCAATCAACCAATTGTGGCCACCAAAAGAGACACGGTGCGACGTTTTGAAGCACAACACAACATGCAGAGCTTGCATCAAGTCAGTCTTCCTTACAACGAGTTTGAAAACATGCTCGTGCATGGTAGAAGTCATGGGGCATTTCGGACTTCACGTTCCGATCGATGATGCGCAGTAAACCAAAACATTGTTATGGCACCCGTGTATCCCATACGTTCGGACATGTTTCGATAGACGCTGTCGTTCCACTTTTTCGCCACGGCTCTGTGGTACGACTGGAAGGTCAAAGTGACTTTTTCCGGTTAAAACCGAATTTTAAAAAATGGATTTGACGTGCTTTTATTGATTTTTATCGGCTTAAATCGAAAATGCCGAACCTAAAAACTGACCTTTTTCGGTTAAACCCGAATTTCTGAAAATGGTTTCGGCATACTTTTATCGGTTTAAACTGAAAAGTCCGAACCTTAAGTATAGTGTTCTGAGGTAATAAGGAGTGGTTTTTCAGAGAATGATGCACTTCCAGGTGAGGAATATTTTGTCTTGGAATGGTACTTAAAATTGAATCAGTGTTTTCTAAGCATTCTCCATCGTGTTCTTAAAAGTATTGGTAAAGTCAAAAAAAACAAAAACTTGGTTGCAAAAGTTTGTTCTGGAATCTCACTTCGAGGTTTTATCTTGTACTGGTCTCTCAAAAAGTTGATCCAGTCAGACAACCTTGTGCAAGGGCTGCACTTATATAACTTCTTGTGCAGCGTGGCTAATCAGCATATTACCACTGGAACTTGCTTCACTAAAGGTTAAGGCTCGGCTGTAGTGGAGCTCTAGTTAAATCCACATACAAATGCACAAACAAAGGCCAGGCAACTGGTGCTTGCTGCTTCTATTTTCGAGGAATTTGCAGAGAACATACAAAATATTTTTCCAGAATTTTGTAAATGCCAATCCAATTCAGGTAAAGCTAAGCTTCCCCTAAATCCAACTGTACATCTTCATCTATGGCATCCCAAAGGAACTGTCGAGCCACTGGGGACAATTGTTTATTTAGGTATTTGCATGTTTATTTAGGTTCCTACATTGGCCAGAGGACATCATTGTAGGGTGGTTATATCAAATGAATGTACATATACAAAAATATGAACAGTATTCAATTCAAAAATGAAGGCAACGAAATTTATGTCACCAGACAGGAATGACGCGCAGGACAGCCCGTGCAGCAGTGCGCGGCTGCGGCTCTGCGGAAACCAAGATGGCCTTGACAACATAGCACTAAATGAGTGCCGAGTATAAGCCAGTTTCGCTGGGCAGTATAAAGTCCTTACGATTGGTTATGAGACCACGGTGGCGCCGTCGTCTGGCAGCCCTGGAATGTTTCCGACGAGCAAATATTTCCAAATCTTGTACGAGAGTTTCTTTCACCATGGGCTTGGAATACTTTTGACAATGTCATAAGTGACCATTTCTCGTAGCTAGTGCAGATTTGTGCTCGCAAATAGCGATTAGAAGCTGTCGTAGGTCAAAGACGAGAGTGGATGTGCTACTGAGCCTTTAGAGATACTCCGGTAAACGATCAACACCCGGTGGTCTCGCGAATGACGCCGTTTGTTCTGCACGCAGGCCGCCGCCACCATCGGAGGTCCCCGTCGGTCGGCGCGGAGCGGGGCGCGCCCGGACTACGCCGGTCGCTCTAGGCGCAGCTCCACCGCAGCCCAGACAGCGGCCTCCAAGGCGGACCGGGGCTCCTCGGCCGACAGGGCGTCCCCCGTGGAGTCGCCGGCCACCCGGGTCAAGAGCGCCAGGCGCACCTCCGGCCAGGTGGGTCTACGGCAGCGCGTGAACCGAGGAGGACTGACTCGCACCCCCGGTTCCCGCAAGACGCGGGAGCGCAGCGTAAAGATTGCCGTCCGACGTACCTTTCCGGAAAATCCCGCGAGGCCTCTTGACAGACCCGCATTCCGTCGCATGCTGGAGTGCGGACGATCAATCCACCAGTTTTCCTTCCTTTGAATCGGAAGGCCATCATTGAAACTACTATACATAGCTTTGATTCCACTGACGTCACTTGCTTAGACATGATGGGGGAAAGGGTACACGAGAGGGTAGCTTTTGCCATGTTAACGAGGCGCTTCTGGCCACCAGAAAGAGGGTCGGATAGAAGTCACGTGCAAGCCACGTATTGCAGGGTGTCTACCTTCCTGGAAAACCTGGACTTGTCGGGGAACTTCAGAGTGTCTGGAAAAGTTGGGGACTTGTCGGGGAAATCGCGAGAAAGCTGGCGAAGTCGGGGAAAATGACGAAACGAGGCAGTGCTGCAGCACACGACGAAGCGGGAGGGTGCGGCGGGGATGGCCGTTGCACAGGGTAACAGTTGCCCTAGGCGTCACTAGGCAGCTTTGGCCACCAGCTGATTCACCAGATGAAGCTGAAACAATCCGCACTTTCTTCTTTCGCAGTAGTCGGTTCATTTAATCGAAATGTACTGGGAAACCCCGGAAAAGTCGGGGGACTTTGAAAGGAGCAAGTTGGTAGACACCCTGTTGCTCACAGAACAAGAACGGCTGGGAGGTCCTTCGGCTTTCATGCCTCCAGCTTGGGCTTCCTACCTTTGACGATGCATCTCGTCTACCTCTATACTTCGTTTCACTTTACCTGCGAGCGAAGCCAAAGCTAGAAGCGCGAGCCCAGCGCTTTTTGCATTTCTCCCCAGCTCGCGCGCTCGAGCAAAGCCTGAACGCACGGAGCTTCCGTGCTCGCGCTTCCAGTTTTGCCTTCGCTCGCACATAAGGTGAAACGAAGTATAGCGTGCACGCACGACCAAAGCATGGCAGAAGTCAGCATGCTGTCAGTGTCCATGGTGTGTGGAAAAGTGCTCTTTCGGGGCACTAAGCTAAGCGGTAAAGTCTGGTGGATGCCGACACAACCTTCGAAGTGAAGCGTGACAAAGTGCTAAATACCACGTTCACGCTAACGGTGTTGCGCAGTGTGCATCCTGGAAGTGGCACAGTCTCTTTTCTTGCCGTTCCAAGTTAGAAACGCAAAGAAAATGGAACAAACGCTTAACTCTTTCCGGACCATAGGGAAAAATGCCTGTTTTGTGTGGTTTGTCACTAGTTTTGTTTCCTGACAAAACTAGGTTTACAATTTAATGCCATAAGTAGAAATAAAACTACCGTAAAATCCGGTAAGAACGCCCACCCAAAATGAAAAGATAAATGGTAAAAAACATGGGGTGGGCTATCTTTGGGGATGACTCAGCAAAACTTTATAGAAAATTAATGATAAGCACCGGTGCACCCACCATAAACAATATGACGCAGGAACTGATACCGCAGATCGCCAGACAAGGCGAATTCGCGTTTCACAATGCGATAAACACGCGGGAATTCGCTACAAACCCCTGTGTCACGGGAAAGGATACCGCAAGTTGCGGATGCGGCAGCTTCTCGTCTCACGGTGCGAAGGACCCGCGGAAACCCGCCGAGAACTCGCATCTCCCGGGAATGGATACCGCAGGTCGCGGACGCAGCAGATTCAAGTATTATGGTGAAATAAATGCGCGAGGACCCGCTACAATCTTGCCTGTCTCGGAAACCGATATCGCGAGCGCAGATCGCGAATAAAAACGCGGGAATCTGATAGAAACTCGCAAGTCACGGAAACAAATACCGCAGATCGCGAACGCAGCAGATTTGCATTTCACAACGCAATATACACGCGGGAACAACTCGCGTGATACGGGCGCCGATATCACGCGTACCGGTGCCGCAGATCGCGCCGCTGATACGCGATTCCCGCCGGACATAGCTTGCCGTCCGACGGGAATCGGGGGGTGGGCGATGTTTCGGAATTTTTATGTCACAGATATTTCGCCAGAAAAACGGGATGGGTGATCTCTCGGGGCGTCCTTACGGGATTTTACGGTAAATGGACTTTTTGGTGATGCAAATGTCAAAGCAATGGCTTGAATTCTAACGTGCAACTTCATCAAACACGATTGTTTTCCAAAAATCGGTCCCGACCAGATAAAGGTATGGCTACGTCTCGAAAGAGAAGTGTACCGAGAAGATTGAAAATATATGCAGTATATTCCCCATTTTGACAAGAAAAGGCTCGTATAATAGAGCTCTAGCTCAGAAAAGTTTTGAGTTACCAAAAGTGAAGTCAACCCTCACGACTGAAGTGCCATTGGGCAGAGCAGTTTCTCAATGTGTTGAAGCCGGGTTTGCGGAACTAAAATACCCCCGCTGCTATTTGAGCCGAAAAACCAACTGAGGATTCGTGAGAATCGCCACACTTGTAAGAGCGCGTCGGACCCGTACAAGCAGTTAGACAACGACGTGCCATTTGTTTCACGCTCTGCTTAAAAATTGCCACCACGTGAAAAAAGAAAGAAAGAAAATGCAGAAACCAATACCGTAGTCTTAAAGTTACCTAAAAGATGACGCAACGAGTGCGGGAGCTCCACAAAAATTTTGAAATGGGCCCCCACTTTCGTCGATCATGGGTGATCCACGTACTATGTTTCACGGTCAGGAAAGAGTTAACAAAGCCAATACACATCTGGTATTGTCGTCGTCCTACCTTCTTTGCATTCTAAAATCTTGAAATGCTAAACCAACTCAAATCACTTTCTCTATTCGTGTGTAATCCTTTGGGCGCCATACATCGGATTACCGTAGTGCGTCCTGAAGACAGCAGGGGTGCTGCATATTTCCGGAGGGGTCCGATCGTTTCTTCCCGCAGAGTTGCCCATTTGCCGAGAAAGTCTAGAGCCGTAAACCGTCGTCGGGGGATCGGGTGACGGTGCGTCACAGACTCTGAAAGTCTCTCGGGTTGTTCCGGCACCTACACCTTCTAGGTTTATTTAAGTCTGAATGTTTTCGGCGTTTTTGGTGGCTGTAAAGGTTATGGGAGGGGTTGTATTACCCTTATTACTGGAGATGCGCCTTGTTTCTGAAATTTTTTGATTTGTCTGTCATCCTTGAACATGATGGGGAAAAGGGGTCGGGGAGTCGAAGCCTCGAGCAGCTGTTCCTGCGCAGTAAAAGCTGGAATATTAGTTGCACGTTTTATTCAGGGGGGGGGGGGGGGGGGGCTTTTTTACACTGTGTTCCTACAACAATCGTGGTTTGCATAATTGTTTTGTTAAGTGCCCTTCGAGTGCCAGGTCAGTACCACACCTGGGTCCTTGGGCAGGGTTCCTAAGCCAAATTTTCTGTGGTATCCCTTCCCTGTAGAGCTTTGCAGAAATCGCCTCCTGCGCGCTGCCATCTTTGTCTGCTGAGCTGTGGAACGCCTTCCAAGCATGCGCTGTTGATCTGCTGTGCGGTATATTGGACGCTGCACATGCGTCCACAGCTCAGTGACTCAGCATTTTTTGCCCGGTCGCTTCATTCGAGACTGCCGCTGGAAAGGTCTATAGTAATAAGCTTGGCTGCAACGCTCCTTGCTAATGTTGCTTGTCTCGTGTCGACGTGCTGCTTGAATCTCTTGGCATAATTGTGTTTGAATTGTTACCTTGGTCCCTTGCGGGTTCACTGGGAGGTCACGAGAAAGAAAATCGGTTGTAGACTATCTAGTGTAGCGGGGACAAGCTGCCCTCGGTAAAACGGGCTGGCTCTGCAAAATAGCTGTAGAATTCGTTGCACCATATTTGAGGGCAGAGAGGGAACACAACCATCATGTTGGTTGTTGGCTAGACAAGCTGGATTGTTCAAAGTTGGATATAGATATCTTTTTGTGTAACTCTACCGTTGTGCAATGATGCTGTTGCAATGCATAAATGTAAAAAAAATGCAATTAAGCGTTACTGAATTGTCTGTTTTATGAACAGCGTTAAAGAGCTTATCCAGCATGAGCTTTCTTTGAAAACACTCGATTGCATGTGGAGCCAAAGCCTGGCAGAAGGCAGTGAATGCATGCTGCAGGCAAGGTATCCAGTGAATTCTTAGCCTTCCACCAACTATAGCAGGGGTGACCAAAGTGACATGGGGTTAAAGTCGCGGACAAAACTACAAAAGTTCAGAGAGCTGCAGGGGGGAAAAAAAGGGGGGGGTGGGGGGCTACTTCTAGCAAGAAATGATGTGGAGGTAACGGTCCTTTCCAAAGGGGACAAGCATAATTGTCGACTACAACAAATAACACCAGGCAGCAGAATGTTTCTTCAACCACTAAGCAAAAATTCCAAGGACACCTAAGCACTTCTTATGAGTGGTAAATGAGAAAGCATTAATGTCCAATTGAACGGCCGCCGATGATATAGATGCTTCCGGCGCCGCCCTGTTCCTCGGCACCGAGAGGAGCAGAAGCAGCCGCAGAGCCGGCAGGGAATGCGGCGATGCGCCGCGCAGACCACCCTGGCCCACTGGCGACTGCTGCCCGGAGCGTGCTGAAATCATATGTCCTCTTATCATTATTATCACGCTAGCTGCGGGTACCAGTTCACGACGTTGGACCTCAAAGCATGACGTTGGGCATAACGTCAGGCCAGTGCATACCCGCGTGTCCCCCCCCCTCCCCTCCCGCTGCACCGCCAGCAGTTCGGCTGCCTCCTTAGCAACGATGGCGCCGTTGTTATGAATCCACATGACGCGTCGCAGCCAATGGGAATTTAGGTGCCGTTTATTGCTGCTACAGACAACGCCGGCTTTGCTCCATGAGACGGTTAATGCTTTCGCATTAAAATGAATGCATGGTTTGCTTGCCAGCCACTGCCCCTGACGCCCATTATGCGTATACGGTTTGAAATTCCTTCTAGAACAATGAAGGAAACGGGGGTCATTGGACTCATCTATATGTCAAAAAGCAATCCAGCTGTATGTATGTCGTGTAGTACAAAGCTGCCAAGACTGAGCTTTTTTTTTCTTTTTTGATATGTTCTAGAACCCTCTTTTTTTTTGTGGGCATACAGGAAGGGAAAGGGGGCACGCTTGCCAGGGAGCCACGAGCTTCACATAGAGCCGCATGCGGCTCGCGAGCCGCAATTTGGCCACCCCTGAACTGTAGGATTCATCAGAAGTGTATAGATACATAAAGCTTCTAGGCGGACGCACTGTGCCACCTGTTGGAAGGTGAGAGAAATAGGGTTGTGATCTGGTCGTGCTGTTCTGGTAGGTTTCTGCTAGTGTGCTTTGGTGTAATTTTTAGGGTGACGCCACTCTTTGTAGTGCTTGGTGCCAAAGACACGCGCTCACAAGGAAAGTAGAAAGAAATCGATGGAAACAAAATGCCGCCTTAGCAGGGTCGGTGCTATCAGCTTGTGCCGGGAGGCACCCTTTACGTGCTCCAGAGCAAAAATTGACCGCATCTCCATGTGGTGATTGATGTTGCTTGGGGCGAAGCTCTGGTGGTGCTTGTCTGCGTAGACGCCGAGCCGCAGCATGCCGAGCCTTTTCATTCATGTCAGTAGGAGAATGTGTGGTTTTCTTTTTTTTTCTTTTTTTAAGCAGACAGATGGGATGGCATCTCAGAACCCCCTACTCTTTTTTTTCTTCTTTTTCTTTGAGCCTTTTCATTCATGTCAGTAGGAGAATCTGTGGTTTTCTTTTTCTTTTCTTTTCTTCTTCTTTTTTCATAATTTTTTTCATCTTTTTTTTTTCCAATTTTTTTTGCCCTAGACGAGCACGTGAGCATGTGCTCACATGCTCGTGAGCATGTGATCTCACGAGCAGAAGCACGAGCACCCGACGCCGGCCTACGGCGGACAACGGACGGCGGACGGACATGGCCAGCCCCTAAGGAGCTTCGCCCCTAAAAGGGAACAAGAACGTTGCAATGCAAATGGTTTTGATGTTAGCCCCCTAAGGCAGACGAATACACATAAAGAAAGGCATACAATTCCTATGACCCATCCACCTTAGTCGTACACTTTCGCTTGAAGCTGGGTTTTCCACTTCCTCTTACTATCTGTGGGACTGGGTCTCTTCCACCAAAAAACCTTGGATTGTTAGGGATTTCTAAGGAAACATAGTAAATAGTGATAAAACCATAAGATTTGGAGAAAACCTGGGATTGTAGGGAAGAGAACCAGGTAAATTGGGTTCATCCAACAAGATTTGGGGAAAAGTTGGAATTCTTAAAGGGAAGCTGAAACACTTTGTTAAACAAATAAGATAAAGGTTGATTTTAGCATAGTTTTATCCCGTGAATCTGAATATCATGTTTGTTTTTCTCGAAGATGTAAATAAACTCAATGCCAGAAAACACGAAAAACCTCCAACCAGTCGTGACGTCATAAAAGGATGTTCCGGCCTCCAAGTGCGTGCCGCTCAAGGGCCACGCGTGCAATCGCGAACTTGCCGGGTATATTCCCCCGCATTGGAACCAGTCGTGATGTCTTTTTGTGCCCTTTTTAGGAATAGCAAGAGTGCACATGCATAGCTTTGATAGGCACTGAAGATGCACGAGAGCAGAGGTTCCGAAAATTTCTTTTCTGACAAGATAGTCCAATTCGGAAGCATCATAAAGCGAATGTTGGACACTGATAGTGAACGTGAGAATGTTGGGAAACCTAGGGGGAAGGACGTCAGCCTAGGGGAATGCGAAGGGAAATGTGGAAAACCCTTGGAAATGTAAGGGAAAAGGAGGAAAATCATAAGGAGAGTTGGGGAGCCCCGGGAAAAGTTAAGGAAAAACAGTAAGGAGAAGGTGTGGGAAGTTTAGGCACACCATACGGGTAGGTTGGGGGAACCTTGGGGAAAATCACGAGAGTAAGTTTGCCTAGTACTGGAAAATGTAAGGAAGTTGGGAAGATCAAAAGGGGAAATTGGGTCATCCTGGTAATGCGGAAAGTTGGGGAAAACTGTAGGGTTAAGGTTGAGGAAAATTGTTAGAGGAAGGTGGGGCTGTACCGGAAGTTAGGGAAAACCATAAAAGGGAAGGTTCGGGAAAATATTAAGGGGAAGGGGAGCTACACTGTGGAAGTTAGTGAAAACTTTAGGAGGAAGTTTGAGGAGAGTCATTAAGGAAGGTAGGGCTATCCCGGAGGTTAGGGAAAACCACGAGAAGTTCAGGGAAAATGGTAAGCGGAAGGTGGGACTACCCCGGGGAAGTTGGCGAAAACTGTAGAGGGAGGGTTGAGGAGAATCTTAAATGGAAAGTGTGGCTACCCTGGCAAAGTTAAGGAAAGCCACGAGGGGAAGGTTTGGGAAAATCGTAAGGGGAAGTTAGAGCTAACTTGAGGAAGTTAGGTAAAACTGCAAGGGGAAGGTCGTGGAGAATCGTAAAAGGAAGGTGGGGTTACCTCAGAAGAGTTGGGGAAACCATAAGGGGAAGGTTAACGGCGAGTGTAAGGGGGCCGGGGCAATACCGGCGGGACTCCCTGACAGGGTGGGTTTGGGCGGCCTCACAGGTGAACTATGAGGAAAGCGATGGCGAGGAGGAGGCAGTGGTGGCCAGCAAGGACGAGGACGAGTACACGGTGGACGACGAATCGGAGGTGGAGTCCAACTCCGGGGACAACAAGCGGAAGGGCGCCCGGGTGGCGGCCGCTGCCGCGAGCACGGGAGGGGGCCGCTCCCAGAGGGCCCCCGTACGCAGCCCCACCAAGGCGGGGGCCGCCAGAGGCTCCAGGGGCAGAAGGGGCAAAGCACGCACCTCCCAGGAGGACGAGGAGGAGGAAGAGGTGGGTGCGTGCCCGGAGTGCATCTTGGGCCGATGCTGTAGTCACTGACAGGATGGAAGCGGTAGGGTGGAGGTTCGGTTGTCCGGCCCCTAGCACCAGCCTCTTGCCTTGGACGATGCCCTGGCATCGCGTGAGCCTCGAATATGCACGCGCAGCCAGAGCACGGCAGAGGGCACCAAGTGCTGTGCTGGAGGACAGTTGTTGGAAAGAGGTGCCCCGTCGTTTTCTATTCCGTCAGTGAGTAGATGAACTCAGTTGCGGTACTGCAAAGAAGCAAAGCCTCGTCTAACTCCCGAGGCCGCCACTCGTAAAGCCCCTTTATGTTTTGGGAAGATCATGGTGGCATGAGCTAGATTTCGGACGCCATGTTCTTCCCAGAAGTGGCATGTGTCTCTAGCACTTCCACAAGAACGAATGGCGCCACCTTTCCCAGAATAGAAGGGCTCTAGCCACTCGTCGTTTCAAGCGCAATCTAGAGGCCATGCTTCGAAACTGCATTCTTAGGAGCGACTACGGTGATGTGCCAAATAGGCGCTGCGCTTGAAAACCTGCGTATTCTACCAAGTTGCCTCCACGGCCGTCTCCAAATCCGCGATGCTTCTAACGACTGGAGGCGAACCTTTGTGGGAGAGGGGGCGCTGCGTGTGGATGCGGCATCGATGAACAGTTCCGCAACCGAGTTTACGTGGTAAATTTGAGCAGTGCGCTTTGTGTCCCGTTTTGCCCGCACGTCGATTGCGGTCTCGAAGTGGCAGCAGTTTAGGTCACGCCGGCCAGCGGCACATTTAGCGGGCCGTGTTCCAAAATTCACTCGATCTCATTCTCAGGGTAAGGGTTTGTACCTTGGCGTTTGAGAACCTTCTTGCATCCAGCATTGCTCTTTCTGTGTTACTACGCGATATGACCCACGAGAGTAAGTGATCTACTCGAGTGAGGTTTGGAACGGAGCAATAGTCATCCATCGCAATTGTGGTGGTTGGTCGTAGAAGTTCTGGCGAAGAGGGAAGGCGTACGCGAAGGTCGTCACTGTTGTAGCATCCTAGCCCGTGGCTCTTCTGATTTCCGTCGACTGTCCTCGGGGCACGAAGGGACCGGCAGTCGCGAACATAACAGCCGGGAAAACATATAGACCGAAAACTTGTCGGCAATGTTCTACTCTAGTGCAGCACTGCCTTGCATGTAGCATGTTTTACGGGATCGCACTGCCGAGGCTTTAGTTTGTATGCCCGGAAACCAAGAACCCTAGGCAGCATCCAGTGTAGTTTGTTTACCATAAAATCCCGTAAGAATACGCACCCAAAATGAAGAGATAAATGGTGAAAAACATGGGGTGGGCTATCTTTGGGGATGCGACAGCAAAACTATATCGAAAATTAATGATCAACACCCGGGCACCCAATAAAAACCACGTGACACGAGAACTGATACCGCAGATTGCTAATGCAGCAGATTCGCATTTCACGATGTGATGTACACGCGAGAACATCTCGCATGTCACGGGCATCGATATCGAGCGCGTGGATCGTGGACGAAAACATAGGAACCCGCCACAAATTCGCTTGTCACGAGTACCGGTACCGCAGATCGTGAAATAGATGGAATTCCCGTGAATTTTTGTGTTGTGGATATTTTAGGCAGAAAAGGGGATGGGCAATCTCTTGGGGAAGGGCGTTCGTACGAGAGTTTACGGCAGTTAGGTAGCCCGTCTGGTGATTTCCATATTCTCCTTTGGCCCCAAGCTCACAACTTACTGGCCCGTATCTCAGGAACGCAGTGTAAGGGAGAGGGTACTCCCGTAAAAAATACTCGCAGCTCATTTCTTGGACTTTGAGTAAAGCTCGGCCCGTGCAAGTTCAGCTTTGTGCGATTTTGGAGCTTGTCTGTCGTTTGTCCAGCCATCTTTTTCCCTTGTCCGTCAAACTCTGCCCGTATTATCGGTTTTCCCTCAGATTTCTTGCAACTTGGATGTTTTATTTGTTTTGTATCTCATTCCTTCCCAAAACTTCACTTTTTTTTTCTAATTTCTTTTTTTTTTTTTTTTGTGTGTAAACAGGGGATATATTTATGGACTGGATCTGGCGAGTTTTGGCGTTACATCACACTAAGTGTTTCTTAGGGAATTAAATTTTGGAGAAAAGCTTTGCTCCCGACTTTATTGAGAAATGTCGAAGGAACATTAGAATCAGTGCATACCGTGTTTGCGCCATTCTATTGCGCAGGCAGATTCAGCTTCCAGATAATCAAAAAGTAAATTGCTGCCGATTCTACCGCGCAGATAACATAACGAAGATTGAACACAAGTCTCGTGGAACAGATTTTATGAAACGCGTGCCAACACAAAATAAATGCCGACCACTAGTCGCCGCTGTCAGAGTCCGACGATGGTTCTTCGCTGTCCACAGAGGTGATCCTTGCTTTTGCGCATGTACGAGTGCGCGACCGTCGCCTCTGGCAGGATCGTCTTTGAAACAACACTTTGCGGGCTTGTCGGGTGGCTGGGATTGCGAGGCCACGCAGTGCTGCTCCGTTGTCTTTTTCCACCAGCGTGATACCCTTTCGCTTAAATAAAGCCTCCTAGTGTTTTCTTTTCTTTTCTTTTCATTTTCAAATGACACACGAGTTCCTAGACACGAGGAAGTGCGTGTGATGCGAGCGCCAAAATGGCGAACTTAACAAACGGTCACAATGTTTGGTGATGGGGCTAGCCACCTTATACTGATCATTGCTTTTTTTTTTTTTTTTTTTGGTTTCTGGTTTTGATTGTAACGCGCATGTGGTTTTGGGCACCGATTTTGGTAAAAAAAAAAAAAAAAAAGTGTGCGCTAGAATCGTGCAAACACGGTACTTTCCATATTCTCCGGGCCATAGTCTGCAAACGATACATTTTTAAAAGTTGAAATTTTATATGGTGGGGACCGTCTACAGGTGCGGACTATACGAGGATTTGTTTTTGCAAGATTACTAATTAAGGGAGACGTGACAGATTTGGTGAATTACAGAGTATGTTAATTATAATTCCTGTAGGATGCAAAGTTCTTTGCGCAATAACGAGAGTGAGGATCTTTTGACGTGCAAACAATTTACCAGGTGCAAACTATGCCCCAGCTCTGTGCTATTCAAGGTGAAACTTTTTTCTTCGGCCGAAATTCGCCTCTGCGTCCAGAAAATACAATAAATGTTGATTTAGTCGGTGCATGCTTCTGCACCAGTTTCACTGCACGACGTATTCTCCGGCCCACTGCGTTTACCCGGTAAAGGACAAGGGGACTTGAGCTTTTGTTTTTCCCTCCCGTTGCGCCTCTCCAGGTGATGCCCGCCAAGCGCCAGGGAGCCCGGAGCGCCAGAGGGGAGAGGGCCGCCCCTGCAGCGGCGCCTGCGCCATCCCCCAGCAGGAGGGGTGCCGGCCGGTCCAGAGCCGCAGCCGCCACGCCGGCAGCCGAGCCGGCACGTCCCAAGAGGGCTGCCCGCTCCGCTCGTGGCCGGAAGGCCAAGGAGGAAAAGGAGGAGGAGGAGCCCGTGGAGGACGAGGAGCCCATGGAGGATGGAGAGGAGGGGAGCACCGGGAAGAGGAAGCTGACTGAGGAGGGAGAGGAGAGCGGCACCCCGGAGGCCAAGAAGGCCAAAGTGGAGGAGAAGGAGGAGGAGAAGAAGGGAGAGGAAGCTATGGACACGGCGGAGGAGGAGGAGGAGGAGCAGGCAAAGAAGGAGGAGCCCAAGGTGAAGGAGGAACCCAAGAAGAAGGAGGAGCCTAAGAAGAAAGATGAGGAGAAGGAGGCGAAAGAGGGGGAGAAGAGGGAGGAGGAAGAGCGAGCCGAGGAGGCTGAGAAGGCGAAGCCTCCTGCCGGTGAGTCTTCCCCCTTTTAAAGCGAAAGCATTAACTGTCCCATGGAGCGAACCGGCGTCATCTGAGTGTGGCCGGCGTTATCGTTGTTTGTAGCAGGGATAAGCGGCACTTAAAATGTCCATTGGCAGTGCAAAACGGCACCTAGATTTCGTCTGTAGCAGCGAAAAACCGCACCTAAATTCCCCCGAGCGAAACGGGACTTACATTCCCATTGACAATGACACGTCATGTGGCTCCATAGCAACGGCGTTGTCGTTGCTAAGGGCCTGGGCGAACTGCTTGCGGTACAGAGGGGGTGGGGGGGGGAGACGGGTGTGCACTGGCCTGACATTAGGCCTAACATTAGGCCTATCGTTACGCTTCGAGGTCTAACGTCGTCAACAAATACCCGCAGCTAGGGCGACGACGATGAGAGGAAACGTAATTCCAGCACGCGTCGCGCCGAACTTCGCGTTCCCGTTGCTGCCTCACCCAGCGGCGCAGCAGTCACCAGCGAGCCAGGGACGCTTTCGCATTCGCAACCAATGAGAAATGCTTATGTGTCCTCGGACTTTTTTGGGGGGTACGGCTACGGATTCTGACAGAGTGAGCAGCCAGACGTGTCTTTCGGATGCCCGGCTTCCAGCACGCGCCCCGTGCCTTTCGCCGTGCTCTGGCTGCGCACGCGCGCTCGAGAGTTTGAAGCGTTGGTGAGCCCCCGAGAAAAATAAAAAACAACAGAAAATTGCCTGGCTTCGTTGAGAAATATGCGAAGCCAAAAAAACCGAACCATAGGTTGAATTTATTTTTGACAATGAACCTGAAAAAGTTGACCCTCGTCTTATACAACGGTTGTTAGCGGAAAAACAAAAATAATCTCGCAACACTGGGTGGCTGCAGCCGCCATCTTGTTTTAGGGGCGAAGCTCCTTAGGGTCTACTAGCCTTGTCCATCCGTCCGGCGTCCGTGCTCTCATTGCCTGCCATCCCATCTGTCTTCTTTAAAAAAAAAAAAAAAAATGTTTGCGCAGTCGACAGGATTTGAACCTGTGCGGGGAGACCCCAATGGATTTCTAGTCCATCGCCTTAACCACTCTGCCACGACTGCGGGACCAGTAGGGGGCTCTGAGATGTGGTAGTAACTCGAGAGCTGGGGATGTCATGGATGAAACGTTGCACGTAGCCGCTCAACGTTCATACAGGAGAGGGCGCTGCGGTCAAGTGCGTAGATAATCGCGTTAAACTTTGCATGCATTGGCTCAACGTTTATAGACGAGAGGGCACTGCGGTCAAATGCTCAAATGCATATATAACCATGTTCCATACCACCCATTCTTTCTGACATGGACTGTTGACTTAAGCGGTGGAGATGCATTCCCACGGCTTCTAGCGGATCCCGGCTGATCCGCTAGAAGAACCACTGGCTCTGCATTTCACCGACCATAAAGCAGTAATAATGAAGTAGAAACGCAACCCGGAACTCAGCACTACCTATGTGCAATAAAAAAAAAAAAAAAAATCAACACCATCAGCACTACCTATGAACAATAAAATGAGTATCATCAGCACCACCAGAACTTCGCCCCAACCGTCGCCGGCGCACCGCTACATCACAGGACTGAGATTGCGCGCTGCCGCGTCTCGCGCAAGAGCAGCAATTACCTCCCGCGACACATGGATTGCGAGCAGAAGACCCTTCCAGTACCTGGACCCACTAGAGAAGCCACGCCTTGGAGTAATCACGATGGCCAGTCATCTTGAGCTTTATCCGATATTGCGGGAAACGAACGGCTTTCCATCTTGCAAAAACGTCGAAACAGTCTGAGACAGAGCAAGACTGCATTGCCCGGGCTTCCTTCCGGACACCATATTTAAATCTCGAGAAGCCGCATTTTTTTAATCGTAACTGTCGCCAATCGCTCCCCCCTGCACCAAGCACCGCGACGGAGGCACTGACAAGAGAACTGGAGAACGGAGTGCCGCTAAATCACGCCGCTCCTGCAACATGCAAAAGACGTCTGCTGCAGGCATGAGGACAGAATTAGGTGCGGGTGCGAATCGAGCATGTTCCAAGCACATCCGCATTGTACGTAACTTCCAACGTGCCTGCAGACAGTTTCTGTACGACCAGCATGATGAGACTGTCTCACGAGGAAGAAACGCGTCTCGGACAGCTTTTGCAGACTGTCTCTTGTAAGCTGTATATTTGCACCATATTTCCGAAATTTTTGTTCTTGAAGATTGACAGGCACTTGTCATTTTGTCTCCGAACATTTTTGCGAAGTAAGTCTCTCTTATCTCGAAATATTGTCTCGGAGATGTAATAAAATGGGCCTGTGCCTGTTTTTTTGCCACAGTTCAGAATGAACTGCTTACGGACTTTGCTATTTTATGGAAGCCACGTCTCGCTCGTGCGTGTCCAATCTTAATCATTTCTTCTTTCTCTGGTTTGTGCATGTGCAAGATATCCAGTAAGGGGTATAAATAAGTTAAATGTGGCATCGGGCTTTATTTAGATGCCCGCAATAAATACTTTTTGAGACTTAAAAATTCGAAGGTGTAATAAGAAAACTAAAAATCATCGTAGAGCTTCCATTTATAGCTTAGGGATCCCACAGACCTTTCAGTTTACTCAGATATGTTTATTTTATGATTTGAATATCTCAATTTGTCTTAATCCTTCCCACAATCTTCGCGAATGAAACTTTAAATATTAACGATACTCATTAGGCTAGATCAAAACCAGGTACATATTTGTAGAGAGATTCTAAAGGCAGATAAACTATGCAAGTTTCTTTCGAATTGGATTACAAGTTATATAAAACGGCTCTGGAAGCGGCATTGACCCTCAATTACTGAGTGTCTCGAGTGGTGCCCTGCTTTGCAAGCCGAGCAGACACAGTTGCCCTATTCAGATCTGACCCGTGGCGATCTTGCGTGCATTGCAGAACCCCCCGTAGAGCCTCCCAAGGCCGCCGAGCCCAGCCCGGCTTTGCCCGCCGTGGAAAAGAGTGCAGAGCCGGACGCTGCTCCCTCTGCCACCGGCAATTCCACAGCCACCGAAAAGGCCACGGAGCCACCGGCCAAAGCCGAAGCCGTCGTCCCCGAGCCGACTCCGGCCAGACCTACACCTCCTCCTCCGGCGGAAGATAAAGGTTAGCCGCGCTCTACTTGTGCAGGTCTTTTTGCTAGGCCCTTCCCGCAACTCACTCTAGTGAGTCGAGCAATACGGTCACATGGCACTGTAACAAATGCTCCTTTTATGGTATCTGTCCTACCGAGTTAACCCAACCCATCCCCCGCGTTCATATCACTACTACAACTACTTCCCATGAAACGGACATTAATCCTTATAATAGACTGATCTCACCAGCGAATTTGACTTCACCACCGCTGCCGCAGTGCATCGAGGGAGCTTTAGTCTTTCTGCACGTGCGACAAACCCGCTGGAGCTCTGCGTGTGTGGAGCACGAGAGGGCAGGAGTCCTTGCATGCACGGCCATCTGCCTCCTGTGAACTAAAGTTACCGCGGCATCACGCATGCACCGAACGCTTAGTGAGATCTGTAGATTGGAGGAGGACTTGAGGGTGGAGATTATCTTTATTTGTGACTCCAGCGATCTATAGGGGGCGCACTGGTCAGGCAAAATGGTGGACGAAAGCAGGTTGTTTTCGTCGTTCAGCACGCGAACCACTATAAATGTTTTGCACTGCGGCGTAAAATCGGTGTTACATATGAAAACGAAGTGATTTTTCGACGGTAAAAACCTGCTATTCAGTGCGTAGGAATGACACGGTGGAAGCATAAAAATAATTATTGGAAACTATGTTTGTTTCTTTGCTTCCTACGAAAATCAAGCAGCGATAGCAGACGACAGTCAAAACGACTTCCTCTTATGAGCTTCTCTGGGTTGCCGCTACGCGGTATCGATTTCTCTGAGTACTGGAATACAAACGAACCTAGTTAATTCGAACTCGAGGGGGAAAGAAAATTTGTTTGAATAAAGCAAAGTTTGAATTACCGGGAGTTTCTTCCCATAGCGACGCATAGGATGGGACCTGCATGTTAGTTTGAATTATCCGCAAGTTTGAGTTAAGGGAGGACACTACTTGGAAATATCAACTTTTGAACCGCTCACTCAATCGGTTTGAAATTTGGAGGGGATATTTGTAGCCATATAGAAGGAGGGCATGCAAAGTTTCAGCCCTATGAACCAATTTTATGAGGTACTATAGACCTTTCCAAAAAAGGACACTTGGCAGGTTCCATTTTCAGTGTTCGTGCGTATGGCGCGTGATTTGCTCGCTTTCCGAAGCGACGAACGTGCGCGTTCTGGACTGTGATTTAACACGTGTGGACTGTGATTTTTGTAAACAGTGGAAACGTCTATACCCCCAGAATGAAGTAGAACATAGCTCGGCATGGAATATGCTCAAAGAATCTATCGTTGAGAAATGGTGTTGATAAGAAGAAATTTTTCTGGTGGAATGTATACTGGAATACCTGTTGCCGGTTACTATGAAATTTTTTTTCACAAAATATGCTTTTTTACGGTTGAAAAAAAATAATGAAAAAACAAGTTTTTTTTTTTCGGATTCATCAGGTTTTACAAATTAAAATTTTTCATAATAAGGCAACATGAAAATCCAAAATCTAAGTCCATAGTAACCGGCTCCATAAAATTTCGGTATAGCCGCTGCAAACACCAAGTCTCCAGTTAGTTTCGTACTCAAACGATAGTTTTATTAAGGTGGAATTTGCTGCCAAAAAGCTGAACTGAGAAAAATGTGTTTGAAGTTTGAAGTCCACTTTTCTTTATTTTTTTCAACTTTAATCCTCAAAAGGATTTTCTGGGGTGCCTGCATGAGCTCTAGAACTCTCCAGCTCCATACGTGGGACCCTCCTCGTCGATCCTCTTCTGCTCATTTGCGATGGCTTCCAGCTTGCGGCGTTTCTGAGCGGTCTTGGAGGTGTCCAGTGCCTTCACCTTGGCCTTCAGGATCTTCTGCTGGGTGGCCTTCTTGGTGTGCTCCTCGTGGTGGCTTCCAGGGTCCATGCCCATCTTGTTAAGGATCCTCTGAAAGCCCCGAGGCCTCAGGCTGTACTCAAGGACAGCCATGGCCACAGCAGTCTCCACCGTTCTGAGCGATGCAAATTCCGTCTTGGGGCATCTCCTCCAGATCAGTGCGTTGAACTACTCGTTCGCATTCTGAGTCTTCATTCTGCAGCACCTTTGAAGCAGGCTCCGATCAGACAGCCGATTGTAGATGGGCACCAGCTCCTTAGCGATGTCCTTCGAGAAGGCTGGGCGATGTGGGCGTGGCACCGACAGTTTTCCAGCAGCAACCAGTGCGTTGTGGCGGTTGAAGTGGCACCACGAGTCTTCGCCGCTAGGGCAAGCCATATGTCGTGGCGCTTCATCGGTAGAGTATGAGTGCAGGAGACTTGCATAGACACCTTTTTGCATTTTTGGGACATCGGGAGCATTGTCCTTCAAAGCAGTTGCATAATAGCTGGTTAACTTTTTCATCATGACGTTGGTCAACTTCCCTTTTCCTCCAAGCCCTTTTTGGTTTTCTTCAGCTTTTCAATGCCACTGTACATTCTCTTGGCCACGTGGTTGACACAGTCTTCCTTCTGGATGTCCTTGTCGTAGAGGCCAAGACCAGCAACGTGCGTAAATGCTTTGCTGTCGCCATCACTCAGCATGGTAACATACTGCATCTTGTGAAGCTCCACAGATCTGCTGAAGATGACTCCTGCAGCTGCAACCTCCATAGCGTTCGACGATCCATCAAAGTTTTTCTGGCAAACATCCTTGTGCGAGTTCATCCAGGTCTGGTAGCCTTCTTCGTCCTCCTTTGGACCCAGGTTGCACCCATGGCAGTACTTGCTGTGGACAGAGAAGTCAAGCACCAGGCCCGTTGTCACTTCAATGACTGCTCCAAGCCCGAAGTTCGATGTGTGCCCGCGCTTCTGCCAGGTACCGTCATAGCTGACGCAGACGTCGAGCAAGTCATTTGCGGTGTTGCCATGGTCTTCTCCATCCTCGGACACCTGAGCTCCTCTCACTGCGGACGCTGCCTCCTGCATCACGTCGCACGCTGCTGCCATGGACGCGTCGTGCACCTTCTCTGCAGTCTTCTGATAAGTCTTTAGATGCATCGGTGATGGAACATTCATGCCCCCGAAAAAGTTATTCAGCTTTGTAAAGCTGATGCCGCAGTCCTTCCCGACAACACAGAGGCGCGCGGGAAGCTCGCTCTGCCGAGTCTCTCCGACGGCTGCGGACTGTGGCGTCGTCACGATGTCCCCGCAAGCTCCGCACACGACGACGAACTGAAGACTGGCTCCAATGGCACTTTCCTTCAAATCCAGTCCACTTCCAAAGCAGTTGGGGCACAGCAAGGCGCTCACCAATGTCTTCACGGCAGACACGCTCACGAAACGAAACCCGTCGAGCGCCGCGTTGACGCCGTCGCGATCGTCGTCGGTTGGTTCCGGCAAGTCGGCGGGTCGCTCCAAAAGCGTGATCTTCCGCTCGAAGGTCGTCAAGGCATCTGCTTCCTTCGATGCTGAACCACTTTGGGGTCGTGGCGTAGAAGAGAAGGCCTCCGGGGACTGTGACGGGGTCACGCGAGATGGTCCGGGCAACGTCGCCGACGGGACCGCGTCAGGAGCTTGCGAACGTCGACCACCCGCTGTGCCTCGCGGTTTCGTGAACCGGGAACGCTTACCAAAGCTTCCGTGCACGTAGGCTTTAGCCGGCGACATTTTCCGATCGAAAAATGATGAGAAAGATAACCGCGAAAAAGCAAGATGTTGGCAGATCGACGATAAAACGTGGTCTGAAGCGCGACCGGCGCGGAAGATCACGTGATCGGCTGAAAGCCAATCGTGGCTCTAGTTTCGGTTTTCTGACCAATAGGAAGGCGAGTTCCAACAAATTCCCTATTATCCTTCCCGCGGAAGAAGTTTTTGCGACGGGGTTCTCGTCGTGCACACTTACCCTCGACCCCAGTTTATTATCTCATTAGAACGTCCGAGAAACGGCCTTTCCAACGAGGGTACGCACGTCACGCTAGGCCTCGTGGCCGCGGCGCTGTCGCGTACCGAAAATCGGGAAAATGGTTGTTTCCTCGCGTCTTCCGCGAGCGCGCCGCACCTCAGGAGCACCGCGGATGCATCGAAAATGTTTGTTTTCTCGGTAATTACGGCGCGGAAGTTTACCAAACTTCCGCGCCGTTAGGGGTGCCGAAACTGCAACATTTGAAAAACGTGTTTTTTGGCAAAAAATGGGCATTTTAGGGCCGTGTCCCCCCTTAAGAGAGTTTGAATTAACGAGATTCAACTGTGGGTACTGGGGGGCAGGTCAAAGAGACTGGCAGTAATTTTCTGCTTTGGTAGGAAGTAGAAGGGTAGGAAGATAAAAGTTTTCTTGAACATTAGTTTGAACAGTGGTTCTCAACCACCAATGTTTCAGTGATCCCTTCTGGTTCGACAAAGGTGATGGGGGACCCCATCCACCGGGGGGACGGGTTATTGGACGATTACTACGACGAAGGGGTAAATACGAAAACTGAATGCGTGCAAACCAACTTTGAAGCTCTGAAGCGGAGAGTAATCAACCCTACTCGCTCGGCGCACATGTTTGGTCTATTTAGCTTTGCGAGACACGTTTTATTGCTCAGCTCGACTGACAGCCAAGGTCTTCGGGGACCCCTAGAAGGCCTACAGGGACCCCAATTTGAGAACCACTGGTTTATAAGTTGCAGGAACTTGCAGGTTGTTGGTTTGTGCAGGCTCCTCTTCTCTGATATTGTACTGTATCATGATAGAACTCGATGGTTAGTACCAAGTCTTAAAACTTGCGCAGAGAAGCTTTATTGGAGCTCAAATTAGTTTGTGACGAAATGTAACATGGCGAGTTAGTGGTCGGGGCACTCGAAAGGAAGGTGCAGAAATTGTGCCAGTTGGAGATGCCTTCCAAGCTCCGTTCTTGCGACATCAGAAGCCTCAATTGCCCGCTGTGGGCTTTCCTCTCTCCGTCTCCGCAGCGCCCGCCGCCGAGAGTCCGGAGAAGGCCGGGGCAACGGTGGTGAACGGGACAGAGGCCAAGCCCGTGGCGCCCCCTTCTGCCGTCGCCCCTGCGGTGGTGCCCCCCGCAGCCCCCGTGGTCGCCGCCCCGCAGCAGGCAGCCCCCAAGGAGAACGGAGACGTGGGGTCCGGAGACAAGGGCCCCCTCCCGGAGGAGGACAGCCGCGGCTTCCGAGTGGCCTGGCTGGACCTGGCACAGCGAGGCGGAGGCTCAGACACAGAGGCACTGCTCACACAGGTGGGCGTCCGACAACTATGCACCCTCGGCGTTGTTGGGCCGCAATGTGCAGTGCTTCGCGATTGTGGTTCACAGAAAGGTGGTTTGCTTGTGGCAGTCGTACTCGACGTTAATGCGGAATAGCGTCCTTACGTATCTCTGCGGATCTCGTGGAGGAAGCTAGGAGAGTTGGGCGGCCTCCTAGCTCTCCACATGATCTGTACTCTGTTTACACCCTAAGCTGGCAGAGCGGTGGAAGCTACGCGCTCTTCGAACTGGTCGTACGTCTCCCCTTGGCCACGCAATCACGCTCCCGCCCACATCCACGTGCAGGGTCAGGTAACGAAAGGGAGGCAATGGATCGGTCCTAAAAGTGCGTAGCTCCCTCCGCCCCGTCAGGTCCGGGGTGAACGGAGTGGCTCGTGTGCCACGAACAAACTGCATGTGTCGCGCGTCGACAACGCTTTGAACCTTCGCACGCAATGCTCCTTACATGTATTTTCGGTGCTGTCGGAAGAAAGAACAATGAGGCATCGCGTTGAAAGGACGCGTCGGCCCGTGCCAGGAAGACGGCTATTTGAGCGTCGACTGCTTCGCTCATTAAAGGCAATTTTGGGTATGGTGGTTTGATCCATAGATTGGAATATTTCTGCGCTACATCGTTAGGTTAGCAGGGTTTTCATGGCGTTGCAGACTTGCACCGCCGTGCGACCGCGAGGCTTTTTCTCGCATCTCGTACGCTCTCCTGCGAGGGACATGAAGCTATGCGCTCGGTTTGGCACTGTCCGGGTGCTGCGGAAACTATGCTGGCCTCCTCTATTCTAATATATTTTATTCTATGTTATTTCGTACTGAATTTCATTTCTGGGCTCTTTTTGTACTGCATTGACCTCAATGTTTCCCTTTTCTTGTTTTTCCCTTTCTTCTGTTGATAACTATTTTCACTTGCTCCCTCTCTGCTTTCGTAAATGCATTAAAATGCCAGTTGTCAGTGAGTGCTTCAGTAGGTGACAGGTTAAGTGTAAAGTGGAGGCTCCTCCCACTTCAGCAGGGCGAATGCTGGAGAGGAAGCAACCCCGTCTCCAGACTTTGCCCTGCCCTAGGGGAGAGGGAGCTTCCACTTCACCCTTAAAGGGCCCCTGAAAAGAAAAGAAAAAAGTTTTTTAAAAACAGTCTGGTTGGGACACGCGTGTCAAAAAATGAATTTTACGCGAAAAAAAAAATTTTTTTTAGAGCAATATTGATGGCGAGAGATTTATTTGATATTTTGCGCGCAAATTCCATGTCAGTCAGCTCGGCTTCTCATTGGTAACGATGGTCATTCAAATCAGCTTCTCATTGGCCAGTAGAATGAGTGACAGCTTAATGTTGGTTATAAAATCTTCTTGATCTCTTGAAATCGCCTTTTGAATTACATATTTTTAGGTTTAAGAAAAAATCCATCGAATGTACGTCGCAATTGTTTACAGACATTTTACGAAATCGTAACTTCCGTTCGGATACTACAACAAACATAAGCTTCGCCATTTTTTTTCTGTCATGGTCGCCGTCTTGTAATGCGTCCCTCGTGTACCTCGGGTGGTTTTATAGTTTTTATCGCATTTATATGTGAAGACCTCCTGAAGAGGGCTTGTTGCTTGTGTTAGTTAGTCATCGTAAGTACTTAGGAAGTGGCGCGGGGTGACAGGTTTTTGTTTTTCTGCTCTTCTTTGCGTGATTCGTGTGTCCTGTTTACTTCATCTTTTGTTTGTTTGCTGGCGCGCGCCAGTGCCGATTTGTTTTTTGAGATGTCGGTTCCCGTGAAGCGTTTAGTGAAAGCACGCGGCACCGCACTCAACGTTTAATAAAAAAATCAGTTACCACAGCGTGTCCTACCGGCGGCTTGATGGGTCGTGCGGCTCGGACAAACTCGTCGAGGCACCCGCTTCACCGCCTTCCGCGGTGAAGTGGGTGCCTCTTCGCGAGCATTTGTCTCGCGGCGATCGGAGCGGACGTCTTCCGGTTGGCGAGGCATGTCCTCGTATGGGCGAAGGCCCAGCTGCTGGCAGAATTGAAGCAACCGACGCCTCAGGTCGGGGTCCATCGCGACGACTATGTACTGTGTGTACGACCACGGTGACCACGGTACGTGCACGGTACGACACGGTTTGACGTACGACCGGCAGACACAGGGGCTGTGTTCCAAATCTTACCCAAATGGATCCGAGTTACTTCGGTGGATCGTATCACGTGACAGCACAGATTGAAAAACGCTGGACGCGGGTAGGTTTTAGAACGCCAAGGGTATAAAACCCTTACCCTGGAGTAAGATAGAGTAAATTTTGGAACTCGGCCAGAAAGTAGCAATGGCTCTCGTACGGGGCGCCGCCAAGCAGCCAAGCCGATCCACTACGAAGAGGCGGGAAGTACCTCTCCTCCGCGCGCCCGAAATGCCGAGAGAGAAAACAAGTGGAAAGGAAGTGACTACCGACTAAATTGCGTCTAGCGCAGTCAATATTTCTTTAAAAGTTTTTTGTTTTTTTTCGCGTAAAATTTATTTTTTGACATGCATGTCCCAATCAGACTATTTTAAAAAAACTTTTTTTTTCTTTTCAGGTGCCCTTTAAAGGGGCGATGCAACGATTTTTGTACTTTGCCCAAATACCGTTTACAACGGATCCCTGACGTTAATGACCTGTGAAACACCCGTTCGTTTTACATCGCACGCAATTGAAATCGCAGAAAAAATTAAAGAAAATGAGCGGCGTTCATTCCCTCAACTCGCAGCCGAAACAAGTGGCCACGTGATCTGGACCCGATTATATGCCGCCAATGTTGATCATTGCCACGCGCTGGGGTCGGCAAAGCATAGGACACGCGCTAAGTTCCAGACATTGTTATGGTTCGGCTATCGTCGTCATTGCAGCGATTGGACACGGGCCACTACCCGAATGCTTCTCGAGCTATCGATTATCACGAGCCCAAATCGAGTGCCAACGCAATGCTCGGCTCCAATATATGAGCCACATTCAAATATCGTCGCTGGGAGGTGCTGCGGCCACCGAGTTACGTCATCAAGTTTTGCGAAGGAGAGATTGAATGAAAACGCTCGCTTTTGACCTTGAAATTACACCGCAACAAAGGAGTCTCTTGGCCAGTGGCATTGCGTGCGAGTATCCTTGAGTCCCACTAGTGCCGGTAGGCTCGTTTGAAGTGAAGAACATTCCAATCGAATTTCGTTGCACCGCCCCTTTAAAGTTGCACTGACCCCCCACCCTGCCCCCAAATTTTTTTTTAATTTTTGTGCTGGGCAATTTATTAGGGTGGCAGAGGATTACCCAAGCAATATTTTCCTACAGCTTCACATATATTTTTAGTAAAGTAAAAAAAAAACTGTTTGAAACTGGACTGTGGAGGAAGAAGAAATATAGAGAAGAAAAACTTTACCAAAAGTCATGTAGCTCCGAAGCTTTTTTTTTTTTTTAATCAACTACTTTTTTTGTTACTTTTTAGAAGCCATATAAAATGGGTATCATATTTTTTGTCTATTTTTAGTATAGAGTCTGTCCCTTCAATGATCCATGACTGATTATCTTTGGTGGTTGTGTCTAAACCATAGAAAACTGCACATGACCATGGAGAAGAGATTGAGCACAACTCAAACCGGCCAGTTCTCGATCACCGGTTTTCGAGCGAAAAGAAAACGAATTTCGAGCCGCGAATTGTGTTCTGGGTAGTTGGTTTCTCATATGTCACGTAAAATTAAAAAACCTTGGCGAGCATAAATAGCCTGTCCGTGTCCTTTAACTTGTCACCGTCCATAGTCCCGTCTTCATGTTCTCGTCCTTGTCTGTCCTTCGTGCTGTATTTATTTGTTCCTAGTGCTTATCCAAATAGCCCACGTCAATATTTCAGTACAGGGAAGCTTCTCTACTTTGCACGAGCGTCGTCGGAGGAGCGGCTGGCACGAGGGAGCACCTCAGGGGCTTAAAAGTCGTCTGGTGTGGGTGCTAGACACATCCACTTATATATAGAATGTTTTAGAAAGTATGCGGCGGGCGCTCGCCGCGACGCGGGCCCATGTTCGGCAATTTGAAGGAAGGTGGCCGACTGTGAGTGGGTGTGCCCGCAGGTGTTTGCCCTGGACGCGGACGTGGTGGGGCTGCAGGGTCTGGGAGGCCCCTCGTCGGCCGGCTGGGGCGGTCCCCTCCAGGCGGGGCTGGAGTCCCTGGGCTACCAGTGCCTGCGGGGGGGCTCCGGGGACTGCCCCCTGGCCCTGCTGGTGCGCAGGAGCGCATTCACGGTGCAGGACCATTCCTGCGTCTCGCTTCAGGCCCTGGTCAACAAGGTGAGCCGCCGTCCTTCGCCCCGGCGACTGTCTCGGGGTGTCTAGCAACCTGGGACACCTGGAATAGACCCTTTCCGAACTTGTGAAATGATGAGTAGATTGTGCGCAGCTGCACTAAGTCGGTCTCGTCGCTCCTAGCGTGAAGCTCGGGATGGGTTCCGAGTGCGCGCCATGCACTGACGCAGCAACTCCTGTGAAATGCATTTCGATCCGAGTACGCTACGAATGCTGACGAAGCGGGGCGGAATCGTCAAAAAGTTGGTAGAGTCGAGGAAAATGGCCGATGCAGGCAGCTCAGTGACGCGGAACGAAGCGGGGAGGTGCGTCAATATGATGGCCTTCGTGCCGACCAACGGTTGCCTGAGGCATTGCTGGGCAGTGTAAGCCACCCTCCGATTCTCCAGATTAAGCAGCTTGAACACCCGGTAGAACCCTATGCTCCGCTTTTTTAACGCAGAATGTGTTGTATGAGTCGTTTTCTACGAGAAAATTGTCACAAACGAGCGTCGTGAATGAACGTCATGAACAACTAACTCTCTGGAAGTGTCGCACAATATTAAAAAATATATGCGAAGGAAAAGGAACATTTTTTTTAGCAGCCTGGATGAAAAAAAGAAAGCATAATATAAAAATAACAAAAAAGAAAGTTTTTTTTAGAGCTATATTTACGGTGCAAAACAAATTTGTAGTTGGCGCCTGCAGAGCCCACGGAAAAGTGACCATTAGCAGTCGCGTGACTGGCCACTTGTCGCGTGGTAGACCTGTGCACCGCCGCAAGTTATGACGGAGCCGTTCAGCATCACCGCTGAAGCCCCCAGAACCCCCACACTGTGTGTGGCGTGCTGCCGGCTGAGCGTTTCTTTTCTATACGCAAAAAGTAATTTAAAGTAATCTTTCCAATAAAAAAATTAAAAAAAGTTTGCAAGTCTTGTTCAATTTAAGAATAATAAGATTCCCCCCAATTTTTTTTAGCATTATTAGCGATTTTTTTTTTTTTATTACGTTGCTGCCGGAAGGAAACTTTTTGGTGCACCGCCGCTCTCAATTTTTGACTGGTGCACATGTCTATCGCAGGTTCTTGCACTTTTCCGGGAGCTTTCTATCGGCTCTAAAAGTTACTTATTTATCTTCCTTTCTTTAAACAAAGATGAATGAGTAACTTTTGGAGCCCCTAGGAGGCTACCAAGAGTGCAAGCACCACGTGACTATGGTGCCCAGTGACGTGACCCTAATAGTCCCCATTCTGTGGGCTCCAACCACAAATTTGTTTCGAGCTGTAAATGTAGCTGAAAAATTTTCTTTTTTGTAAATTTATTTTGACATTTGTTTTCCATCCAGGGTATGTCTTTCAAGATTACAATAAAGCTTACGAAGGCCCTTGTAAAGTCAATGTAAGAAAGACGCCCCAGCGGGGCTAGAACCTGGGTCGATGTGTTGGCATATGATTAGGGTGACCAGACGTCCCCTTTTGGCCGGGACAGTCCCGTTTTTGAGGTCCGCTTCTGCTGTCCCGTCTTTTTGTCCGAAAAATGTCATGTCCCGTTTTCGCAGATGCATAGTTTTGAAATTGGCACAAAGCGAGTTGAAGCAAACCAAACTATGTCTACTCGTTACAAGTATATTTACAAAAGTAACCGTAGGTACTTAAAGATATTTACAAAGATGAAAATTCAGAGAACTGCTCCTGCCCACAAACATTTCTCTCGCGAAGAGTCGTGTGTAGAAATATTTTTACTAGGGGTGTGCGAATACTCGAATATACGAATTCAAATCGAATCGAAAGTCCCCGAATAATTTGATTCGCAAATCGAATTTCTAGTATTCGGTCACTCGAATATTCAATATATTCGGCCAAAGGCGCACGGTCGGCGCGGAGCTGAAAAAAAGCCGTTTTTTCTCCCGATGTGAGCGCCGTGATGTTAGACAGACCATGCGAGAAACACCTCTTGGTCCTACCATTCCACAAAAATCTAACGCACGGGTTAGAAAAAAGAAAAGTAACGAACGTCACAAACTTTATAGCACGCAGATTTACTCACGATCGTGACACAATCTACCCTTGAATCACAACCGAAACATCCCGTTTGCGCCGCTTCCAGAGAGGAATTGCTGGGAGGCCGGAATTCCGCGCCATGCCTAATTCTTTTCACGAGTAAAGCCCCTCGTGTCAAATTGAAGCGCCGATGTAAAACGCACTTGCCGCACTCACAGAAATCGGCGACTGTACGATCACAGAAACAAAACCATGTTAACCACGCCGATGAAACTAGTCGAGTTATCACCGTCATTCTTTTGGAACCGCAAGCCGCAAATTTCGATTCGGAACGGAAAGATAGTGTGCCTAGATTTGAGAGGGTTTCCAACCGTTCGATAGCCACGTTTGAATTACGAACTGCGAGAAGGCGACGAAAAGACGAAAGTGTTGATCGGGCAGGCGTCGAGGCTCTTACGTTTGCTCGCGCTCGCCTTCTTCCTACGCGACAATACAACACATGTGCGCAATCTGCGCAGGAGCCGTCTCCTGCGCAGATTGTGCACGGAACGGAAAAATAGATGCATAGCGGCAGTTGGACGGTGACTTGCGCCACCTAACCACGTTTTGTTTTTTTACTTTAGATTATATTGTTTAAGCCTGTTTACTCAGATTTAACACCTATCTGTTTATTTATGTGAAATGAAATCCCGGGTGCCCTTTTTTTTCCCTTAAAATGCAGACCAAATATTGCAAAATGCCCCTTTTCTGAGATATACAGATACTAAAAAAAAAAAAAAAGTTGCGGTGTCAGGTTGTACTTTTAACGAGAAAAAAAGGCACGCGTGGCTGTAACTTTGGTTTTTTTGTGACGTTTAGGGTAGATAGATTATGTTTGCGCCATAAAATTGGATCTTTATGCCCAACGTCCAACAGCAACTGCTTTTTTTTTTTTTTTCACCAGAACTTTTTTACATTTTAGCTTTTGTTCCGCACAAGATGCATATTCTGCACCAGGCGTATACTCTGTACATATAATAATCTCATTCGCAGCACACTTTGAAAAATTCCTACAAATACATTCACTATTCGATATTTGATTCGATATTCGGCTTTTTTTTTCTTGGATCGATTCGATATTCGCACACCCCTAATTTTTACAGTTACTGTATATAGCAGGCATGTAGTATGTTAACGTTTTGAAGTAGAACTGTGGAAAGTTAGCTGCCTAGCACAGATGCTCTGGAAGAGTGGATTTTCATGAAAATGTGTCGGCGAGGGCAGCACATTTTGAAGAAAAGTAATAAAATAAAATAATAAATAAAAAATTTATAATAAGAATGAAAAATATACCACGAACAACGCGCGGAGTGTGGTTTGTGCGGGACACATTCTATGCTCCCTGGTCTGTCAGCACGATCGAGCTTTTATGACTTCTTATTTTTTATAATGGTTGGGGAGTTTAATAGAAACATTCGAGGCAAAGCTGGAAAAGTCGGGGAATTCAATTGGACTAATACAGTAGACACCCTGTGTCTACCAAATCTTACTCTGTAACACGACGAAGTGTGGCAGCGGAGCAGTTTGGATGGGGACCGTTGCGAGTGCTACGTGCTTGCTTCGCCACCAAACATCCATCGCCCCGATGTCTGGAGTGACCACATTTGCACAATCAACTTCTTACGTTTGAGCGAGAAAAGTTGGAAGTTGCCTTATATAGAGCTAGCTCATGCAGGATGCATTGCCTGTTTGTGTCGGTATCTGTGACAGATTGCCCCAAAAAACCACCAGGCAAACTGGGTGAAACCAATCCAAACAGATCGATACAGGGTGGCACAAATGCGCATCAGTCGCCTTCGGGCAATTTTCTTTGTACTAGAGGGACCAGTTAGTCTATAACTGTGTTCCTATCCAAACTTTCTTTTCCATCCATCAATTTTGGGGAAGTGCTCCTTTACTTTGGCGGTAATGGTGTAGCTGGCTACATTTCAGAGGGGTCAGTATCTTCGTTTATTTCATCTCGTATCGAACAAGAAAAGACGAAATGCCGGAGGGGTGAACACTCGCTGTCGTGAGGTGTCGCCGAGCCTACGGGGGCATACGAAATTGTCGGGCAAAGTAATAATGAGTCCGTGAAATTCCATTACATTACCATACATTTCTTCTAGACACCTCATCTTTCCGTAATACACTCTTTATGGTTTATAGGTTGGTCTTGGCCCTTGTGGGTGATGCGGGACGCTCTAATATAAATCTAAATGCATTCAGTCTCCAGGGTCAGAATTGAGACACAGATTACCGTATTTACTCGCATAATGAACGCACTCGCATAATAAAGCACCTCCCCAAAACAGGTACTGATCGCGTAATGGACGCATTTCCAATTTTCGGCCCCCCGAGTCTCAAATTATGTCCAATTTAGCTAGCCACCAAGTCAATTTTCTTGTGCCGCCAAGCAGTCGGGACAAGCCAAGCCACTCTCATATGGCTACAAGCGGCCGCAAGTGCGTAGTTGCGGAAGTGATCAACCCTGAAACCGAGCACCGCGCACACTTGACGAAGCTTGGGTCGAGGGATTGCCCAGCCTCGGACATTGTTCGTCTATCAGATGCATTGATGTCAACTAACACGCCGTCGTCTGTAGTCTGCTTTCGGACAGTGAGTGAAAGTGGTTAGGCCTAAGAACAGTCGCGTTAATCCCCCTGCTGAGTGAGCTTCGTAGGGTGCTTTTTCTTTGGCAAAAGGCACGCCCAAAGCGCCCTAAAAAGGCTTGCAATTTATAGAGCATGATTACTGTGGCGTGCTCACGACCAGCCGTGGGCACTCCTCCGTCAGTGGAGACGTGCCACAGAACCTTGCCATGTTGTATTGGCACCTAAAATGACATTTGCACAAAGTGTGTAAATGCAAAATTTTACCCCACGTATTTGGGGGAGGCACGTCGGTGCCCCCCCCCCCCCCCCCCCAATAATGGGTCAACTTTTAGGGAAAAAAATGTGTTCAATATGATAGTAAATACGGTAGTCCAGGTATATGTGCCAAGATGTTCCCCACAGACAGGTATAAACAGCGGTAAAACTCTCGCTTCCCGGCCCACGCTCATGACACCGAGACTCAAGGATTGAATCAACCCCACTTCTGATTGATTTGATTGGCTATTGGGATTTGGCCGATACTACACGGACAAAGAGGCCAGCCTGTTACATCAATATTAGCAGATCCCACCCCTAGCAGCAGATGCGCTGGAGTTCAACGAGAGTATGCTCCAAAGCAGCAGACGCGTGCGTGTCGTTGTTGTGTCCTCCGAACTTGTGCTCGTTGCAAGGTGGTGCGAGACTTCCTCGTGGCGACGTGTACGTGTCTGGCACGTCCATGTTGCCACGAGTGCCTCGTATAGACTAGGATAGCGCAACGGCGTGCATACCTATCTCCCCGACATCCTCCTCGACATGCGAGTCATTTGGCGAAAGGTCCCTCGCATTCACCGTGCACTAAGCAAGAAAATGGTGGCACCTGCGAGACGGTCGGGCCTGTCAAGCGAGAACGCTCGTCAGTGCATATGTTACGGGCCTTCTCTATTGTCGGCATTCTCAGTTGCGACGTCTTTATGCACTGCCACATCTAGTCGGTGCCCAAACTGGAAAGGGTTCCTCGAGCCTAAAGAAGTTTAGGAAGCCCCGCTCTAGTTTCGCTCGGTTAGCGACTCCGGTTTGACTCGGCCCGAGGAAGCAGAGTGCCCTTGTCCCGTTTCACCCTGCAAGAAAATGCCACCAGCCGTCGGAGTCATTGCAACGTCAAGCGAATGCCACACAACCCTCGAGTCGCGTGCAGAGACACACGGGGTGCATAGTCGCGTAATGCTTTGAGAGTGCCCGGCTGGCTGGGATTGCTCGAAGCGTGTGGCGCGGCCCACCGTAAGGTGGAACGCGTCTCCCGCCGGTGCGCTTACTGCGTCCAAAAAAGTGGTCCCTCAATTTCTGCCCGGCGACGTCGTAGAAGTGTCGTGGCGGTGTCGGGCCAGCTGCGATGTATGTGGCAGACAGACACCCGTCTTGCTGCGGGTCGCTCTTCGGTTTGGCAGTCCACAGAAGCTCCAGCAGCCGGGAGTTGGGACCCTGCAACGACGGCGGCACTCCCGTTCGTTCGTGCTTTTTCCCGTAACTCGTACGACCGCCGGGATTGCGACATCCGACAACACGGAGGTAGGAAGCTTCTTGGGGGCGACACGCGGCCACAAGAGGTGAAGCCAGAAGGGTGGAAGGACACAGCCTCCAACGATGACCAAAAACCGAGAGATGCTATTGGATGAAAAGGAGAGCCGACTTGGCTCCAACAGCTCTCCTTTTTGTCCGATGCAGAGTGCAAGTTTGTCCGCGTCTTTCGCGAGGGGCTGCAGCGACGTCGGAATGCCAAGCTCCGATTTTCTCCCAGCGAGAGATAGTGGGTAGACCTCGAAGCAGGCTGCCTCGACGTCTACCCAGGATCCTTCGATTGAAGCCAATCGGAGCTCGGCATTCCGACGTCGTTGCATCCCCTTGCAAAAGAAGTGGATGAACTTGCACTCTGCATAGCATCTCGGTTTTGGTCATCGTTCGGGGCTTGTACCTCCACACTTGCTTCATCTGCTTTGGCTTCGCGTCGCCTTTAGAAGCTCCCTGCGTCCGACAGCACGACACTTTGGCTTTTGCTACGTCGTTTTTTCGCTACTTGAGAACTGCTTTTGACGTGCGGGTGGAACAGGACGCCAAACGCGCCGTGCCAAAGACACGTTTCACATACCGTAGCGAAACTGAGAAGGCCGGAGATGCCTCTGCAACATCTTTTTCTCGCCGTCCCTTCCAGGACTTGGAGGCGTCGTCCCTGGACGAAGGGGACCGAAGTGCGGTGCAGGCCCACCTGGGCTCCTCCGCAGAGGGCCAGCTGCTCACGGCGCGCCTGAGTCCCAGCCGCCCCATGGGGGGTCCGCGCAGCCTGCTGGTGGCCAACGCCTGCCTGGCGCCCGCCTCGCCCGGCGCAAACGCCCTGCAGGTGAGCCTCGCCGCCCGCCTTTCGTCTTGCGGCCAAAGAAACGGACGTAGAACGAGAAATGAGGACGGAGAAAGGGCGAAGAATGAAGTCTTTCCTTCTGTCGTAGCTTTTGCACAGTCTTTCACATTTGTTGGTTCCTGTTCTTCCTTCGTATGCTCGCACCGTTTTCTGCGACGCGTTCGTACCGACTGACCCAACTTACTATCCTGTCGGGGGTTTTACCGACCACCGGCACATAAATGAGAGCTTGTCAGTAGCTTCGGCGAGACTGCTCAGAGTGGGAAGGTAGGCGGGATTGTTACGTGGGAGTATTCGCCGCAATCCTCGTTGCAAAGATGGCATCCATCGCGTCGACTGGAATAATATTGCGACAAACTCCACCTGGCTAATCAAGTGGAGTTTCGTGGCTTTGCAACCGCACATACTTGCTCGGAAGCTCCGTACAAGAAAAGGGTTGTCGACCTGGCCTGGAACACTCTCCCTCCCTCCCGCGTCCCAGGTTTGCTGCCTGGCCCGGGAGCTGTGCCGGGAGCAGTGCCAGGGCCGGGTGCTGCTGGGGCGCCTGCAGCTGGCCGCGGGGAGCCCCGCCTACCAGCTGCTCAGGGACGGCTACCTGGACGACGACATGATCGAGGAGCTCCAGCGGCACTGCGACGTGCCCCGCCCAGGCAAAGAGGTGACCCCCTTTCGCATCTCGGCCGAGCGGTCGCCACAAGGCGGCGTGGTCCGCGACCCCGGAAGAGGCAGTTTCACACGGCCCCCGACGCGACACCGAAAAAGCGCCCTCCCCCTTGCCACCTCCTCGCGCAGTCTCTAGGACCACGCCGCAGTTTTAACCTCAAATGGGACATCTCCATACTTGACCCGATGACGTCTTCGCTTCTTTTTTGCCTTTTCTTTACTCGCTCGAACCTACTTCGCAACTCACGACCCGCCGCAAAAGGTCCCCGACCCCCTTAAAGGCCGACGAAAGGATTCGAGATTCTGCAAGGCAGAAGATCCTCCTCACCATGGGGGAGGAGGAAACAGGCAACGGTGGACAGGGTAGAGGAGGGAGAGGGGGATGGGAGAAAAAAGTGGAAAGCGCGAACTGGTCGTCGGTCTTTAATGTGGAGTGGTCGCCAGCGGCCTGCGGTGGAGTTTGCGGCTGCGGACAACAAGGTTCCACAGTGTTTTCACAAAATGCGTTCTGTGCCGTCAACTTTCCCAGTTTCGGGAACGTGCGCGGCGAGCGCCACGAGAAAAATGCGGCTTCCCGCGAGTACAGCTCATAGTGATTCGCAGGATGGGAATAGCAGAAGTGTCCTTTGGTTCTCGCCCCCCCTTTATCGAGAGCTCCTTACCAGGCAGACTTGTACGTAACAAGTTACAAGTAATGGATTACTTGTAATCGATTACATTTTACTGTAATTTTGTAACTCTTCAATTACTTCCTTTGAGGAGTAACGATCCTTGTAATTGAATTACGTATTTGCTGTTAATTGATTACAAATTTACCCATTACAATTTTTCTAAATTTTTTTTTTTTTTTTTAGTGGGGGGGGGGGGGGGAAGGTTAGATGTGCTGGAGCCATTCAGCTAAAAGCAACGGTTACCGTAAAATTCCGAGCAAGCCCCCCCCGCCCCCCCGCATAGGGCCAGTTGCACCAACACCGCTTAGCGCAAATCGGAGCTTAGCAGGGAACCTAAGCCGAGTTTCGGTTTCGTTCTGTTGTGCCAAAATCACTTACCGTAAAATTCCAAGCAAGCCCCCCCCCCCCCCCCCCCCCTTCCGCACGCAAGTCAAAATTGCCTGCAAAGTGGGGGGCCGCTATCCCGGAACAGCACCAAAATTCAAGATAGCAACGACAAAATTTTTCCCCCAGACAAAAAGAAAAAAAGCGCAGTGCACACAGATTTAATTTGTTTATCTCTGAGAACATAGACTTTATTAGGCCAAAAATTTGTCACTGCTATGTTAATCACTTTCAAAACCGCCAAAAGACTTCTCAGAGTCGGCCGCAAGAAAAAGTTTGCAGCATTCCGCGATGTTTCCCAACTGCATGCCATTGACTATTTTGACAGCCTCTTCAGAAAGAAGCCGGTTGCTAATGGCTCATTCGGCACTTCTTTCGCGCTCCAGGTATTCAAAGAGAACGTCGTCCACATATTCACTGAACACCAGCGCGCCGTTACTTAGCTTTCGTCGAACTTTGGCTTTCCCTTAGTTTGACTGTAGCAAATTGTCAAAATTCTTGTCCCATTCCCGTATCCGGTCGAGCTTGATGTGTCGGACTGTCTGGTGTACGTCTTTCCCGTTTTCACAATGCCATTGGACGACCTCAATTTTCTTTGCCACTGTGTAAGAACGCATAAAAGACCTGACACCCCCAAAACAAAGCGATAGTGGCGTGTAGTGATCGGGTTGCAAAGTAGGATTGGATTGGATTCTTGGACTGAACTTCGCCGGCCAGTGTTGCCTGGGTCAGCGCGGTGCGTGATACGGGTGCGGAGCGGGGACGGGGGCGCTTTCCCGGAACGGCGCGGAAATGTGAAATAAGCGGTGAAGTTGGGGGGGGGCTCTTGTTCGGGTGGGGGCGCTTGCTCGGAATTTTACGGTTATTTTTTTTTTCTTTTTCGAAACCACTAAGCACGGGACCTTGAGGATTAGTAGGCCACTTCACTATGCTTCGTTTCCTGGGTACATTTTTTTTTTTTGGTACACCGGAGATTATGTTCGGGTATGAAAAATGACGTTATTTAGCCTCTTGTGAGTAATGTATTTAAGCAGAGCTCTCTTTTCTTTTTTTCACGAGAGACATTGTGTCTGTTTGCGTCACTCACTCAGCTTAAGCAAATACGGTCAAGGCTTTCTTCTTTTAGGGGCGAAGCTCCTTAGGGGCTAGCCTTGTTCGTCCGTCCGGCGTCCGGTGCTCGTGCTCGTGAGCTCACGTGTAGGGCAAAAAAGAAAAAAAAAAATGATGAAAAAAAAAATGTTTGCGCAGTCGACAGGATTCGAACCTGTGCGGGGAGACCCCAATGGATTTCTAGTCCATCGCCTTAACCAATCGGCCACGACTGCGGGTAGTAACTCAAGAGCTGGAGATGTCATGGATGAAACGTTGCATGTAGCCGCTCAACGTCTATACAGGAGAGGGCGCTGCGGTCAAATGCGTATATAATCGCGTTAAACTTTGCATGCATTGGCTCAACGTTTATAGACGAGAGGGCGCTGCGTTCAAATGCTCAAATGCGTATATAACCACGTTCCATACCACACATTCTCTTTCTGACATGGATGAAAACGAACGAAAGGCTCGGCATGCTGTGGCTCAGCGGATAAGCACCACCAGAGCTTTGCCCCAATCAACATCATTGACCACGTGGAGATGCGGTCAATTTTTTTTTTTTTCGAAACAACTGAGTGCAATGCGAGACTCCAAAGATTCTGCTACCGTAACAAAAAAAAGTTGAATGAAAAGTAACGTGAAAAGTAATCGATTACTTTAAAGTAATTTTTCAATTACTTTTTTGAGGCTGTAATTGTAAACGGTTTCTTTTTACAGTGAAGTAATTGTAATCAGTTCTTTTTTTTTCAGTAACCTGTACAAGTCTGTTACCAGGGTACCCCGACCCATATGAAGGCCTATTGCGGAGAGATTTAGGCTGCATGTCTAATGTCTCTGGACCTCTGGCAGCGTGCCCGACGCCCCTCGTCGGTTTAGCACGTAAAACCCTCAGATTTTACTTTAGAAAACTGCTTGCCTTCCGCGACGCTTTTGCGTCTCGCGAGCCTCAAGCGCGCGCATGTGTCAAATCTGCACAATCTGGGACGTAGAAACTCTGGCGCTACGTCCTCGTTGTCTGGGCATTGCTGGGATGCGCGTACGACCGCACAAACGAACTTGGGGTAAAATCGAAGTGTCTGTTCCGGTGTTCAATAGCGATTTTGACGGTTCTCTTTTTTTTTTTCCCCGACAGAATGCGGCACTCGTAAACCTGTTGTGGAAGGCCTTCCAGCACCCTTCTTCAAGTTTACGAAGCTGCTACACCGCAACAAAGGTGAGCCTGCCGTCCTGCATGGCCGCGCCGCCTGTGCGTGGTAGCTTTGCCGTAGGCCTTTTCCACAATTAAGTCTCGCCACTTCAGTTGCTGCCATTCTCCGAGCGTATCCCGTCTGTCGCGTCCTAATGGCTGCCGCCTTCCTGCGGCCGACGAAGGACGGAGTCGAGGACGTGCGCCAAGGCGAATGACGCTGAAGTTTGGGCATTCTAGATCTCTGCCTGACACAACGTGAGGATTGAATATAACTGCTGCGTTGGCATTCATTTTGGGCTGTCATCCTATCGATCGGTCGACTCCCATGCGGAAGCCCCTTGCTGCATTCGTTTGTATCGGAAACTTTACTCGGAAAATCGAGAAAGAACCATACGGCAAATAATGTTTTGCAATTGGTTTATGCAGGTCGTAACGTCCAATGGAATGCTAGCCTGATAGTCGAAATGCCACTGAATTTTGAAAGGGGTCTATTGTCTCGAGTTTGGAAGACGTCCGTAATGCATTGGTGGAGACTTGTTCAGGATTTTCTCAGTATCCGAAAGTATTTTTAATTATTTTGCACCAGTGTAGCATTATGTTCAGATTAAGGGGCCTTTCTTATCCGTGTTTCAAAGTTTGCAACGACAATCTAAAAAAAAAGTAGCGAGTTTGGATTTCAGATTTTAGATTTCGACGCGACTTAGGAAAGGCCATGTTGCTTTCTGTGTTGAGTGCTGCTAACGCGAAAACTGCGTTGAACATCGCAGGGCCTTTTTTTGCCAAAAGGGTACGCCTAAGGTACCGTAAAAAAGGTTAACACTTTGCAGAACATGGCTAATAGATGATTTGCAATTTTCCCAAGCGCCAAGGCCCGCGCGCGAGGAATTGTGGGAGAGACTGTCCCTCGCCTGGCCACTCTGCCTTGAGATCGCATTGCCTTGTCGCTTGTCCCCTCTTCATCCTCTGTTTTTCGATTCCATTACCTATTTTTATCTATTCCAGTGTATTTTTTGTTGCTTCTAAGTGTTTCTATTCTTTTCTGCGCGCAATATTTCTTGCATATATATAGTATTTGTGTCTTTATTTTGCCTTTTTCGACGGGAGTGCCGACAGACGACACGCCGCAAGATGACTGCCTGGGTGACAGCACATCCCTGCACTTGAAAAGAGTGTTTGCAACTGGCAACCGCTTAGCAGGTAGATTAAGAAGGCATACTATAAGAGCACACAAGCCGCGACGTTGGGCCACCGGAGCTTGCGAAGGCCTCGCGCCGCTGCGCACAGTTTGTCAGGCACCGCAGCGTTGGATATGACGAACAGTGTTACGGCTTCGCAGGCATTGGAACAAATGATTCGCGGTAACACATCTCTGCACTTGAAAAAGGGAGTTGGCAACTGACAACCGCTTAGCAGATAGATTACGAAGGCATGCCATAGGCGCATTCAAGCCGCGACATTGAGTCGTCGGCATTTGCGAAGGGATTGCGCCGCAGCGCGCAGTTGTCAGGCGCCGCAGCGTTGCATATGCCTCAGCTTTGCAAACGTTCGGACAAATGGTTCGCGACGGCAAAGCGGCGGGCTGTATCTTCGTCAAGTAAGCGGCACCCGAAGGCACACGCTACAGTGCGAGTCAACGAAGCGAGCGCGGGCGGCCAAATTGCACCGCACTCAGCCAGTCGGCTCTCACGTCACCATTGTTGATTCAGAGCTCTGCCTACCCCCACGACATGTGCGCCGGTGTTCATAAACGGCTCCTCTTGACTACACGCGGGTCAGATGAACCGAAATAAACAGCTGACAGTGCGATAGGAATCAGAAGCAACGGTAGTACTCACCCGGGGAACGACGTGCGAAGCGGCGTGTTGTCCGTCGGCACTTCGTCGAAAAAGGCAAAATTAAGACACAAATACTATATCTATGCAAGAAATATTGTGTGCAGAAGAGAATAGAAACACTTCAAAGCAATAAAAAATACACTGGAATAGATAAAAATAGGTAATGGAATCGAAAAACAGAGGATTAAGAGGAGACAAGCGACAAGGCAATGCGATCTCAAGGCACAGTGGCCAGGCGAGGGACAGTCTCTCCCACAATTCCTCGCGCGTGGGCCGGGGCGCTTGGGGGATTTCGCGAAAGGGCTATTTGGCATGACTTCATTAGCGGAGACCAGCCATGGTAGTACACATCTCTCGGACGGGGACCTATAATGGCATTTATGCAAAATATGCAGGTGCGCAATACATTACCTCGTGTAGTTACCCAATCTGCCCCTTCCCCCCCCCCCCCCCTCCCATTTTGTGCAATTTTTTAAGGAAAAAAGGGCATTCACTATGCGGACACATACGGTATATTTGACCCTTCATCTTTATGTGTAAAACCAAAATCGAGACTTAATATTGTTGCGAAATCAGTGCACAGCTAGTCTTTGCAAGAGTACCGTAAAATCCTGTAAGGACGCCCACCCAAAATGAAGCGATAAATGGTGAAAAACATGGGGTGGGCTATAATTTGGGGATGCCACAGCAAAACTTTATCAAAAATTAATGATAAGCGCCGGGGCACCCACTACAAACCACGTGACGCGGGAACTGATACCGCAGATCGGGGACACAGCAAATTTGCGTTTCACGATGCGATAAACACGCGGGAATTCGCTACAAACTCCTGTGTCACGGGAAAGGATACCGCAAGTGGCCGACGCAGCAGATTCGCGTTTCACGGTGCGAAGGACTCGCAGAAACCCGCCGAGAACCCGCATCTCACGGGAACGGATACCGCAGATCGCAGACGCAGCAGATTCAAGTTTCATGGTGCAATAAAGACGCGGGAGCCCGCTACAATCTTGCCTGTCACGGAAACCGATATCGCGCGCGCAGATCGCAATCAAAAACACGGGAATACGCTACAAACTCGCATGTCGCGGAAACAAATACCACAGATCGCAGACGCAACCGAATCGCATTTCACGATGCAATATACACGCGGGAGAAACTCGCGCGTGTTACTTACAGCTAAAAATCGATATCGCGCACGCAGATCGCGGACAAAAACACGGGAATCAGCTACGAACTCGGGGACGGATACCGCAAATCGCGAACGCAGCAGATTCGCATTTCACGATGCAATATACACGCGGGAACAACTCGCGTGTTACGCGAGCCGATATCGCGCGCACATCGCAGACAAAGACGCGGGAACCCGCTATGAACTCGCTTCTCGGACACACCGGTACCTCCGATCGCGCCGCTGGTGCGCGATTCCCGTCGGACATCGCTTGACGTCCTATGGGAATCGGGGGGTGGGCGATGTTTCGGAATCAGATATTTAATCAGAAAAACGGGATGGGCGATCTTTCGGGGGAGGGCGCCCTTACGGGATTTTACGGTAGTTTTTTTGAAGTGGATTACATTTGTCTTAAGGTTTGGGTGTTTACGTTTTGAGTGGGACCCATCTGCGACTGCTCACGACGAGATGCCAGTACATGTCGCAACGACCGCCAATGGCCTAACAATGCATCGTAGCAAAATCCATACCGACACTTCGTATCGGAATGCGCAGCAATGCCTAGCATATGAACACGTAGCAATGAGTTGCATCGGAACGCATAGCACCGTGTCGCTATTAAAGCACGTAACGGATTGCATTGCGAAAAACATTGTATTGGAGTGCATGGCGAAACATGTCCTATCGGAATGCGTAGCGACGCATTGTAGCGGACTGCATAGAAAGGTGTCGTACCAGAATGTGTCCCGTTGGAACGCGCAGCAACACGCCGTAGTGGAACGCATACAGACGTGTTTTAGTGGAACGCATACCGACGTGTTGTATCGGAACGCAGTGTGTCGGAAACGTGTGGTGACGCGTCTGACGAATTGTACTGCAAGGAATGATGCACGTGTCCGAAGCAGCCTCTGTGTTGTCCGGGGTACCGGACAACACAGAGGCTGTGTTGTCCGGTACCCCAGCGCTCCGCGCTGTCTCCACGGAGTGTCTTCTTGTGTGGCAGAGCTAGCTCTCTTTCTTTTTCTGGTTTATATATATATAGTATACATATGGATGTCGACAGTGCAGAGTTGGCACGCTCTCGTCGTCGTCGGTGCGCCTTCGGGAGGTCGCAGATTGGCGTTTGGTTTCGTCGTTGGCGAGCGGCAAACAAGTGCGCCTGGTGAATCCCCCCTCCGTCTGCGCTTTGCAGGGCAGCGAGCTCCCTGGCGGCGCCTCGTCCCCGGCCTGGTTCAGCTCGGAGAGCCTGCGCGTGCTGGAGGCCCCCGCGGCGCAGGACACGGAGCAAGCGTGTGCCGTGCGGCTGGCCTTCTGCCCCCAGTGACGGGCCCCTTCCTCCAATCGCACACGGAACGCAGACCCTTCGACGGGAGCCCGTTCTCGAGAAGCCATCCCGTTGCCAGAAAAAGGGCGGACGGGCCATTTTCCTCCCTCCCTCGTCCCGTTTGGTCATTCTGTCTTTTTTATATAATCGATCATCACTCGCACCTGAAATCACCGGCGCTCCGCGCTGTCTCCACGGAGTGTCTTCTTGTGTGGCAGAGCTAGCTCTCTTTCTTTTTCTGGTTTATATATATATAGTATACATATGGATGTCGACAGTGCAGAGTTGGCATGCTCTCGTCGTCGTCGGTGCGCCTTCGGGAGGTCGCAGATTGGCGTTTGGTTTCGTCGTTGGCGAGCGGCAAACAAGTGCGCCTGGTGAATCCCTTACGCCCTTGTAGTGCGACGAGCAAAGTTGCATGCCGGTAGTTTCACCTTTCGCAGCCGCGGTAGTTGCGGCTTTCCCACTTGGCGGCGAGAAAGTCGAGATTACGCGGCAGTCGGAGAGGCCGACGCCGTAGAAGGGCGGCCTTTTCAAACGGGCGTTCGCGGGGAGGACGTGTCGGCTCTTTGACGTCGGAAGCAGCCTCTTTGTACTTGAAAAGGGGAAAATGTTTTTGGTGCTGGGGAAGGGCTCGAAAACGGCAGTGTAGTCGAGGTCTCGCCGCGGGATCGCCCGTGGCTGGTATCGCCCCGAAGGATCCCGGTCCGAGGGGGTCGAGGAAAGCGTATGATTTAATGGAGTCCCTAGCTCGGATGTGTCGCGAAGATGGTACTCTCCGGATTTGTGGATAGATTGGACATGGCTTATGTATATAGGCATGATTTAGCACTGCGCTAGCTTTGTTTTAAAAGAAGAATTTTTAAGAGGTATAGTTCCTGTCCCTTTTGTGAAGGTGAGAAAAAAAAAATTTGTTTTTCTTCAAAATCGCATTTTAGTTGTTTATTTTTATCCAGTTTGTTCCTCTGGTGTCTTCTTCGACCGGATGGCTACCCTTAGTACCCCGGTTGAATGCCCTCCGCTGCCTGGAATTTGTCAAAAACGTGGGGTTAGCAATGTTTTGCCAAGTAAAAGACATACGGAAAAGGCTAAGGTGCACCCGTTATTCTGCACGTATCTAGCACAGCAGGGCAGAAGACACTCCGACCTAAAGCCTCGAGTTATTTTCCATCGTTAAATTTTCACCGTCGCTTGCATTCTCGCGGCAAAAGGCGGCAGCGTTCTTCGTGTTCTGGCGTGGCCGGAGGACGTACTTTGGAAACAGCACTGGGCATTGAATGGGAATATCAAGGCCGCATATGTAACATCTGGTTCCACACCGAGTTTGTTCGTTTGCCATGCGTTCATTGTGCCGTCATTTCTCGCGTCGGGGCCGAGCGTTAGCAAACCTCGAGCGGCGTTCTTTAAGGAGAGCTCCGGCAAAATTTTGACGGTCGCCGATTTACCTCAGAATTTGTTTAACACATTAATAGACTCATCTGATTTAGTCGCCCAAGTCTCAAGTCGCAATAATAGACTACTTCCATAAAGCCCTGCATGCAACACGGCGCGCGTTGCACTCTGGGAACTAGTTGGCCAGGGAGGAGAGTGGCATGGTTTCGGTTTCGATCGACACGTCGACAAGAAATTATACACAGAGCGCTCTCATTTTTTCTGGTCCCGAGAGCGTCATTTGTGGTCTCTAGACTAACCTAAATGGCCAGACCTCGAAGCTTTAGCACAAGCCCGAGACGTATAGCTTGTCTTAACACATGCTTGTTGTATTTTTGGACTTGAGCCTTTCTGTTAGCGTTTCGAGGTATGTGGACGAGCCAGTGCTGGGAATCTCGAACGCTGTGAAGCTCGGGGATCTTGCTTGTGTACAAATCAACAAGCTGTAGCAACCAATAAGTATGCATACATCGAGCTCGCGCCTTTACATTAGTGTTGTTGATCAGGAAGTTTGTTTGTTTCGTGCGTCCATGGACGAAATATAACTTTTTGCAATTACTGTTTTTCCTAATGTTTGCGAGGTAAAACTCAGAGACGCCATTGAAAAGCTCAATTTTAACACACTTCTTATCTCGTATCTGTACTGACCCGCAGCACTGCACGAAGTGAAGTCCCCACCCGCTTGCATTCCACTAATATTCAACATTGCGTATGCGCATAAAGTTATCCTGCAATCGTATAGGCACATTCGTACATTCAAACCGTTTTAAGAAAGCAAAAGTCTAGCAATTGTGTGAAGAATGTCGCACCGTTTGCCGGAAGTGCGCCGGACGGGCATGAACCCCTATGCGGTGCGCCAAACGAACGAAATTATTCAAAGCGCATTTGACGGTTGCTAATGGCCATAATATTTGTTATGTGTTTGCTTTCTTCCTGACTGAATATCCGGAGATAATTTGAGACACACCGTTCAGGCACAGATCTTGGGTGTCAGTAAAGCCCGTCCACAAAGGCTTAGTGAGGTGTAGTGGACGCTTGTTATAGGGCCTCCGTCGTAGCTAGCCGATCTCAGGGTTTGCGAAAACTTAATCTTCTATCAGCATAAAATTTGAGTGGGAGATATACGATGACACGAGGAAGACATCATAGTAACTTTTGTGCAGTAGTGAGGTTGGATTTATTGCGTTTCCTTAAAAGTTCATGCGTCAACGCTGGGCTCAACTTTGATACTCCTGTGAGACTGCGGCTTGCTTTTCGCCCAATGAAGTAACGAGAAGCGGACGTTTGGCAAACGAAACACGTGTAAGGCTCAAGGTGACCAAATTTCAGTTTTAGTTCACTGGTACTAGACTGGATTTTTGAAGTTGAGTTCAAAGATGCACCCGTGGGGTGACGTGACTAAGGTATGTCTTACTGTTTGCATACGCACGCACAATATCCGGGAACCACGGAAAGTGCCCCGGTCTTCGTTTTGTATCGCCCGAGAATGAGTGTATCCTACATTCGTAAAAAGTCAGATAATCGAAAACGCAAGCAGCGCGTTCGGTCGCAACGTGATAGCATGAGATGAAGCTGCTAAGTCGAAACCGAAACTGAGTGGCCAACTAGTTCCCAAAGTGCACTGCGTGGTATTCCGCCGCGATGGGGCGCGTCGGTTTTGGAAAAAGTCCATTTTCCAGGAAGGTGTTGAAGTTCTTTGATCCGGGAAGCTCTACTGGCCACACTGAAATCGTGACATCAGATGGAATATGGGGCAAAATGCGGGCGGTATAGCTTGTTCTCTTATTGTTTCGAGAAGTCTTAGGGTGTGGAAATAATGCCGGTTAAGCTCGTGCCTGCAAGATGAAAAGGAATACATAAACTACCGAGTGTTTTAGATTGCCTACTGTACTCGCAAGTTGCGCATTGTGAGTTGCCCCGATGGAGAGTGCAAGAAAATTTCAATGTATGTTTCGGCGTCCCCTCGACTTGACCTTTTCTCGATAGTTATTTTTTGAATGTAGAGATGATAAATAGTGTGCAGGACAGAGTAGGTGAAGCCCGAGTATGTTTACAGTGTGTTTAGATTGGGTAGCTAAAACAAAAAAATGCCGGAGCTCCCCTTTAATCAATTGTTGACACGGTGCCGTCGTCGCCCTAGGAGTGCAGCCGGGACGGCACGTTTCTTCGTGTGCAAAACCTGCAAAGAAATCAAAATGTACCCTAATCAAGAGGAAAAAAAAAAGTACCTTATTCATTATTTGTTCTAGTCAGCTTCAGTGCAACAGGCCGGTTTCACTTCCGATTCGCCCGTCAGATATGGCATAGAGACCCCGCTTGGGCCAAAACACGTACAAATCATAGAGAATGCAATTCTATTATTATTTTTTTTTCGCAGAAAGAACAATCTTGTACGTATGCGTCGACGCTTATTAGGAGCCGGGATGCTAGGTTCCGCAATGACGTCCCACCCTCGGAGTTGCTTCAAATTTTCATCGTTATTGCGTTCCTCTTAACGTCGAGACTGCCGTGAACGACCGAGGGACCATCTGCAGTGAGAGGCTAAGAGAATCGTATAATGAGCATAAGGTGCAACTTAAAGGGGTCCTGCAACGACTTTTTGCTGTTTTTTTTTTTTATTTACACCGAACCTGAGCGCACTGAACATAGTAACTTAGTGGACTTTTCCTATTCTCGAAATTCGCTTTATTTTAAAAGTTATAGGCATATTAAAATTACAAAAGCAAGGAAAAAATAACCTTCATGACGTCCTTGGACCTCTGTCCCCCCTTTTTCTGCGCCCGCGGAACGTGGTGACCGAGGAATGTGGGGAGGGAGGGGAAGACGGGGAAAGGAGGTGAGGCCAAGGAGAGAGAGCTGCCCGGGAACAGGGCAGCTCTCTCTCCTCAAGTGACCAGGACCAAACACGCCATGATTTCGTTGCACACCGCTCGCGTAGGACACCGCGAAGCGCCCCCGTTGGAGGAGGAAAAGGTTTCCGCATTGTTCAGGTTAAAATATGCCACACTGATATTTAGTTACTCTCTCCGTGCCCGCTGGATTGCAGGGCCTCTTTAAAAAAGCTATAGAGTTTAATTAAAGTTTTGCATAGTTTAGCAGTTACTGGTTCCTGCTTTTAGGCTTATATAAGCTAAAATAAATTATTTTGGTCACGAATTGGCTTTAGTTCAAAGGTACCCCATCTCTCTTTCAGTGAGAATGTGTGACGAGGCACTCCCCATGGTTGATGCAGTTGCTGCCTCAGTGGCAATTCAATTCCTAGAGGCTAAAATCTTGTTACACAGGGCCAGAAATTTCTTCTTCCCATTGGATGTTTTCGCGAGCTACCTTTTCCACATCTGGCTCATTATTTCAGTAACGCCACGATTAGTCCCCCGAATTGCCCCGCCCAAAACGGGAGAAGAAAAAGCAGACACTGGCGTCCAATAATGCAAGTGGCAAACAGGATGGAGGTTGTAATTCAGCTCACAAGGACCTTTTTCAAAACTCATCCATTTCATTCACAAAGTACAAACGAAGAAAGAGTGCCGCTCCCGTAGATGAAATATGTCGCGCGACGATGCGCGGGTATTGCCGCCAGCCACAGCGGCCGTCGTTTTAACGCCCCTTTCCCTCCGTTGGCTTTTATACTGTAGCGCGTCTGCGCGGATCCGAGGTAACCTCGTGGTGATCCGCCGTCCCGGTGTAAGAGGGGGCGGTTGTCGGGGGGGAGTCGCTTTGGGCACGGCATTCCTTGTAAATGTACCATCGGCAGTTTCTTCGTGTGTGTTTTATTTTTTTATTTTTTTTTTAAAGATGCTTGTCTTGAGGCTAACCTTTGCAGAGATACCCTCGTGTGTCGTGACCTGTAGATAAGCCCGCTTCCCAGCGCACTGCGTTGCCGTTTTTCTCCCGGTTTGGAAGGTGCAACCATCCCGGACGCGGCGTGGCTACGAGCCGAGGAAATTTGTATCGTCCGCGTTTCACCTTTGTGTGTGTGTTTGCGCGCGCTCTCTGCCGAGGAGCTGTATCGCTTATATCGAATAAATGTCGCAATTGTATACACCTGAGGCTTGCCGAGTGTGTTCTTGCTGGAGGTCCCTTTCGGAAAGATGCCTTTCGCCGTGTGTTGGCTGCGGGCGCACGCTTGGGAATGTGTGAGACGCCAAAACTTCGTCGAAGGCAGGAAGGTCGCAGTCGAGGTGCGACAACTGGAGCTCTTCGTCACCTACCTCGTCACCGACCATCGGAGATGTTCTTGGGGCTTTTGGGTGGGTCCGTTGGCTTTACCCAGGGTGCCACTTTCGTGGTGCGGGCATGTTGTGGGCAAGTGGCCTCAGGACAGACATCCAGAGGCAGATTCGGGTAGCAAGGTTCATACAGTGCGCTCGCATGAAGTCTAGCAGGATTTTGAAGCGTTTGTGTGCTGCACGTTTGATGGCTCCTTCTGCGGGCGCAAAGACTTCTCCGTGCTATGGAAGGAAATTTAGCATGAACAGTACTCTGCTACATTGTGATGCACTTCATGCTAAAGGTGAATTTCTCTTCAATACTGCGAATAAGAACTCCTACCCCCTACACTATTGGGTTGTTTAATATAGACCTGTTAAATTAATCTTTTGATTTTATTAAAATATCCTACTATAAAACTCACTTGCTCGTTACTGTAACTAAGGACAGATTCCTCTACATTTGCTGGGTCATTTCAATTGGGCTGTATAATTTTGTTTTAATTTCGATTATTCAGTGTCCTTTACAAATACATGTTAGTAGCGTGACAAATAACTTTGGGACAACTTTTCTTGGCATGTGCTCGCACATATATAGCGCCAATCACGGCTGTGCTTGCGCATTCTTGCTGGGTTTTCTGGGCTTTCATTTAGTCATATAATCCCCTGCGAGTACTCATTTGTAGCATGACAAATTACTTTGACCTTTCTCATTGCTGGGTCATGTAATAAAACGACTTGGGGCAACTTTTCTTGGCATGCACTCGCACACTGAATTCCAATCACAGCTGTCGTTGCTGGCTAATTGCAATTGGGCTGTAGAATGTTTGCAGTGGAGCTGTGATGGGGTAGTTTCCCCAGTTTCGAGTCTGTGGACAAATAAATCTCCACAAAACTTTGGACAGTTACCGACATTATGAGCGGCAACCAGACAACCGTCTTGCCAGTCATTGGGTTGCCGCCATCGCTCATAGATGGCAGTAACCTTTTCACTAGTTTTCACCAGATTGAAAAGGCTGAATTTTTCTAGGCATCGTCCTAGAGCTCGTCCTTGGTCATCCTAGGCGTCGTCCGAGACGTCCTCGAGGTCGTCCTAAAAGTTGCTCTAGATGTCCCTGAGGTCGTCCTCGAGGTCATCCTAGATCAGGGTGTAAGATAGACAGCTGGGGAAACGAGAGCCAAATGAGCGACCGGATTGTGTCCCTTTCGGGTTTCTCTTTTTTTGTGGCGCCATCTATGTGGAGCACCGCAAACTCTCACTCCAGGTGGGCGACCGGCTAAACCGACGGAGATTTTTTTTCTTCTCGCCGCAGCGCCATCTGTCGCAAATCGGGGGTACCCGCAAGCAGACGAGTACACAACCCGGTCGCGGCATTGCTGTAGGCCTCTATGGGCCGTTTCCCCACCTGTCTATCTTACACCCTGTCCTAGATGTCGTCCTTCAGGTCATCCCACCATAGTACAGCTTCGCTGGTCTTCCTTCTTCGCCAGAGTGAAAAGGCTGAAAGTTTTGGTTTAATTTTGAATATTGATATCCCCTGTGAATACTCAGTAGCATGACAAAGAACACCGAGGACACCTAAGCACTTGTGAATGCTAAAGCATGAATGTCGAATTGAACGCCTCTGAGTGCTCCTCCGAGCTTTTGCGGTGAGAGTATTGAGGTGCCGCCATGTTCGTAGGCGCCGAGAGGAGCCAAGAGGAGCACCCGCTCCTCCTCCCTCCCTTGGCGCTTGGGGCCTCCTGTGAGCGAGCGCCACCGTGTTCGTTCCACCGACGCGGGGACGCAGCGCCATGGGGGTGGCTTTCCTTGAAACTATGCCGCACCACTGTCGCAGACTACAGGTTTCGCTCCATCGGGACAGAGGAATTTAGGCGCCGTTTGGCGCGCGGCTTCAAGAACTGAGGACGCCGGTTCCCTCCATAGGACAGTTAATGCTTTCGCATTAAAACTTTGACCCTTCTCACTGCGGGGTCGTCGTAATGAACTCAACTTGGCATGCGCTCGCGCACATATTTGGTGCCAGTCACAGCTGTGCTCTCGGTCTTCCCTTACTGAATCATTGCAATTGGGCCCGGGCCCCCGCTGATAGCCAGGAGGGGCGCAAATTCAGTGAGGCAGCGTTCTTTTTCTTTTTTTTTTTTTATTCGTGTGACTGCTACAAATTATCACGGTATTTATCGGGCCGCTTGTGCTAAACGGTGGTGAAGGCTAGAGCCACTCTATGGTGAAGGCCGGGCTCCTGGGAATCGAGTGGCCGTATGGTCACTTCTACAAAAAACCTGGGGCTCTACTTTTTGACTGACAGTAACAAAACAAAACTAAAGCACCAACAAGGTCGCATCTTTCAATTCTCGGCATTTATTTTGAAGGCGTACGCTTGCTAGCTGTAAAGTGATCGGTGGAAGAGGGAGAAACCCAAATTAAGGGGTCGCAGGATAAAAGAAAGAACTGGAAGCCAAGAGGAAAGAACCGTATAGGGTGCCTACATGAACCGTAATGGTGAGATATGGGAGAAGCAGTAGTTCATGCGCTTAGGTCACCACAATAATCTGTTTTGCTCGAAATGAATCTCGAGGTTTGAGAGGGTAGCACAGCGTGGGTCCTTCTCAGCTAGGGGCTGATAAACGAGTAAAGCGGCTCAAAGACGTTCTTCGGAAGACCCACGCTAGATGCCAAGTATGACGTTCATCCGCTTTCGGCTTAAGATTGGGCGATCCTCTTATTCTGGTGTGCAGAGGAAGGTGGAGCACGTCGCTTCTTCGCTTAGCAAAGAAAGAGACTGCTCTATAGTCGGTTACAAGTCAAGGAGGTAGGAGAAGCTCCTCCCACAAGCGTGATGCGCCCGTTTCAAATCCCTCCGCAGTCGAAAGAGTTCACTGGAAACACTCCTTGTTCCGCTTCAATGGATAGATAATGGCCACAGAGAGGTGCCAACTTGTCTTCGACCCCCACTTTTTAACAAAGCGACCTTTGTATTCATTGGAGGGGGAACCGAGCCCCTGAAAGCAGTCTTTGTATCCATCGGAGGGGGAAGCTAATCCCCGAAAGTCGTATTTGTTTCCATCGGAGGGGGAAAACTAATCTCCCTCTCGTGGCTTCCACAATGCTAAGTCAGTCTAAAGATGAAGCAAATATGTACAGAAAGGCAAGACCCTCCTCGCGCGTTGGCCGCGACGTCACTGAAACGATGGGACACGACCTACGTCACGATTGCGTTGGATGTCACGTGGTCTCCGCTGGGCCTTCTCCGAGCGCTTGCCAGAGTGGGCCGTTTATAATGAAAAATACAGCCACCAGGCTCAAAATACAAACGTGCGATTGTCATTTACGGATATTGTGAATCATATTCAACCTATTTTTGAACACGACGGCAATATTTCAAATTTCGTTGAAGTATCCTTTTAAAGCAGTGACCACGTTCTTTAGAGTTGCCCTAAAAAGCTTAGAAGTTTTTTTTTTTTTTTTTATTGATGTAGAATAGATACTGAAGCCAGAGAGATTAGCCGGGAGGTATCTCCTGACTGGCTACTCTGGTGAGGTTGGAGAATGAGGAGAAATAGAGAAAGGAAGAGTTGAAGGCACACAAAAATAAAAGGAGATTAAAGGGACACTGACAGGGTATTTATGCTCGCCGAGGTTTTTAGTTGTACGTGACATATGAGAGCCCAACTACCCAGAACAAAATTAGCGGCTCGAAATTTGGTTTCTTTCCGCCCGAAAACCGCCGATCGAGAACTGGCCGGTTTGAGTCGCGCTCACTCCCTTTTCCGTGGTCACGGGCCGTTTTCTAAGGTTTCGACGCGACCACCAAATTTAATGAAAGTCGTGGGTCATTGAAGGCACACATATTAAAAATAGAAAAAAAATATGAAACCCATTTTTTGTGGCTTCCAAAAAGCTGCAAATACGTTGATTGAAAAAAAAAAAAAAAAGGTAGCACAGACAACCGGATGCATTCTGTGCGTTCACTGCATAATGCATAATTCTCAACATGGCGTCGTTTCGCGTATCGTGGGACTAGCGGATGGCAGCGGACGACGGGCGTTGGACCCAGGGCGGATTTAGAAAGGGTCCGGATAACCTGAGCCCCCTCTTGATTTCTGCATGCGCAAAAATTGGGGCGTGAAACGAGGGAGAGGAGGAGGGGGTTCCTAAACATATAGTACGCTGACGAACACCTGACCCCCCCCCCCCCCCCCCCCCTTCCCTCCCCTCAGGAAATTCCTGCATCCGCCCCTGGTTGGACCTCTACTTCAGAACTGTCATTCACGGTACCGGCAAATACTTTCTTCCTTCGAAAGAGAAATTTTGGACCGATCAAAAGAACTGATATTCATCCCATACGACACGCCCGACCAGCAAGCCGATTGCACGAAGACGTCGCCGAGCCGTCGTTCTTTCTCGTTGCTGAAGACATCGCTCGCTCAAAAAACGTCAAGCATGAAATGTGTACTTCGAGTTGAATACGCACGCGTACGGTTTCTTTACGAGGTGCGAATGTGGCGTCTGCGTGGTGCTGCCCGACTTCAAGCCAGGAGTGCATGTATTGAAGGGAAATCGACAGCAAACTTCCGACATACAGTCTACCCGCTGCGTTACTACGCATGATCGAGTTCCTTCAGTAGCTCAGTGGAAATACGTCCGCTTTACACGCAGAGGGCACGGGTTCAATCCCTGCAGGGTGTGGGTGTATATATATATATTTTTTGTCAAGCATTTTGCAATGTTTGTTTCTTATTTTTTTTTACAATGATCACTGAAAAAAAAAAAAAAAAAAACCAATTGTGGACGATACGTCGCTGAACTAAATGGTATGGCAGTCACTTTCCACAAAGTGCAAGGAGCATATGAATCGGGTAGCGTCTGCTTTCCGAGCTTCGCGTAACTGTTCTACAGGAATTGTAGCCAGCCATTGATCCCGACCCGTTGATCTTTCGGAAACTTGTGCACTCTGCCGCACACTGCCACTTTCAGATGCAGGACTGTGAGGCAACTCTTCACGCAACATCTTGGGAGTATTCTTTTCGGAGCCGATCACGGGAATTCACCACGGCACTTGGGCACTCACTACTAATTGCCAACACTTAAATGTACAAAACAACTCATCTTGAAGTACAGAACAGCGAGCGGAACAAACTGCAAAGGAATCGCACGGCGAACGAACGCATTTCGTCTACTACGTGCGGAGAAAAAAAACAACAAAAAAACAAAAACCCGCACGGTCGGGTGTAGCCACGTGACTTCCGCCACTCATTCTATCCTCTCCACTTCTCCGTGCGGTGCGGGAGTTTCGGTTTCGGTGTCGAGCAGTTGCGTTTTTTGGTTTTATTAAAAAAATGCGTGACTCTGTAGCAAAATATTAATTGGGTAGTATACCGACACCATAATTAATCGCCTGACAAAAAAGGAACAAAAAATTTTGGGGGGTGTCAGTGTCCCTTTAAAGGAAAGCTGAAGAGCTTTTCGAAAAAAAAAAAAAATGAGTTAATGGTTGATTCTGACGTGTTTGTGCCTGCTGAGTCCAAATATCACAACCGTTTGACCCAAAATAGTCCCTAAACGCGAAAAAAAGCGAAGAAATCAGAAGCGATCGCCGCACCGGCACGCCATTGGCTAGTGACGCGTGACGCGCCACTACGTCATAAAAGGACCATCTCGATTCTCGTTTGCTCCGTCGCTTGCGGAAGTAGCTGGGCGCCGGGTCTTCTGCTCTTGTAAATCGGGTTCGGCTTCTGATTTTTCGAAATCTTTCGGTCGATCCGAAAGAGGAATGTGTCCAGACGACCCTCGACGTGACAAAGTACTCGTTCCAGCTGTTGGCAAAGTAGGAAAATGACCCCCCGCAGTAATAAACGCAGACACGACATACCTTCAGGAACGTACTGACTGCTACTTATTGTAACGTAAAACGTGGACAATAAACTGAGTGATATTGACGGGACGCCTCAAGCCGGATTAGCGTGACCCTCCCCAAAACGGTCGTCAGAGGAGAAGAATTCGGCACACATCGGCCATCGTGCTTGCCAGCTGCTGGACAAGTGAGCGTGCAGGCTGCATTGTTCACCAAGGCTGAAGTGGTTCGAGGGGATAGATATATAATCGACTTCGGGCGACGGGAGAGCTTCCCCTGAGATGAGGCGGGTGATGAGACAGGTTCGCCGTTCTTCCATCGCCATGTCCTTACGTACTATGCGAATAGCTGCGCAGAAGGTCCATCCTTGTGATAACGCCGCGGTACCCTCTGCTAGGTTTAGTTTGTTTGCCACCAACTATTACGCCATTACAGCTTTAAAAAAAAGCGGAGATGTTTGCCCGGCAGCTCTTAATTTGATGTCGAAATCGTGAAAGCTTCCTGGGCCTCTACATTTGCATACTTCTACCAAGATTTGTTGAGTGCATCAGACCACCACCAAGCATTATCATCGTCCGATCGCATTTCTACGGCACAAAGAATTGTTGCATGACACAAACTTTATACGGAAAACACTGCGTAACTTGTAAAAAAAGAACTCAATTCAGAACAGGTCACATATGCTTTGTATTTCGAAAAAGCTCTCCTGAAGAGAATATGAACCTTTGGAAGAAATTCCAAAGGTTCATACCAAAGGAACCTTTGGCATACCAAAGGAACCTTTGGTTTCTCCAAAGGAACCTTTGGAGAAACCTTTGGAAAAATTTAATAAAATTTATGTTTACGTTTAAAAAAATATGTGACCTCAAATAATGTAAGCAACTGTAAAAAAAAAAAAAAAAGGTTTACGCTAAAACAAGTTGCACCCTGAAAGGCGCATTATGAATTGCATGACCACTAATTAGAGCAAGCCCTCCTCTCCCTAGTGACTGGGTAGCCGAGTAGATTAAAAGCAAAAGAAAAAAATCTTGGGCTACCCAAGATTGTTTTCTTTTGTTTCCCTGACTTCCCGGATGGGAGTAGGTCTGGAAAATATGGTCACTTCAACAATATAAAAAACCAACACTAAAACACTAATATAAGGCGGTTAACTCAGGAGAGCCAGTAGAAACACACTATTCGGCTAAATGATCGCGGGTTTTCTAGCACACTGCACAATTCTAATAACGTAATAGCTTTTTTCTAGAACAGTCGACCTACAATTCCTACCTAGTTACCTTTCCCCTTTGCTTGTGACTTTTAATGCGCTAAATTGCCTTCTTCCCTTCAAAGATGGTCGGCAGAGCGTCGGGTTCAGGCGAGCCTTCTTCAGACCCAAACCCATACGTACATAGTTTTCATTAGCGCCGTCCGAAACACGCTTCGAACAAAAAACGGTGTACTTGCTCAAACCCACCCACCCCTTTAAAATCTAGGTGACGAAGTGGAAAAGGCGGTAAGCGGGAAAAACAACTGCGACGAGCGCTGTTCGTGAACGCTGGCGGCTACACACGAGTACGGAATCGTGCAACAGCACGAGTCAGGTGGTTCGGTGCCACGAGAATTCTGCAAACCAGTGAAGAAACAAGAGAACAATCAACACGTCAGGCGACTGAGTCAATAGCATGACCGGTCAACGGATTAAAGCAAGCGCTATGCAGCGGCAGAACGACGACGGCTTGAAAAGACACTAGACCAGCCTACGAGGAAAGCGCGGCCCGCGGCGGAGTCCCCCAGCCGGTCCTTTTGTGACGCCGGCTGACGGGCTTCCTCCTCTCTCTTCTTTCTTTCCCTCTGCTTCGGAGAGGCGTGGCTTCGGCGCTACTTTGAAGGCGCTTTTCCGGTCAATCTGCGCAGAAAATTACCAAACGAATACGATATTCGTGATGGCTGAGGTCTCATTAACTAGGCTCAGGTGTTTCTTCTCATATTTAAAGGGGCCCTGCAATTACTTTTTTACTGGTTTTTAATTTGCACCGAACCTGAGCGCACTGAACGTAGTAACTTAATGAAACTTTTCTTTTCTCAAATTTCGCTTTATTTTAAAAGTTATAGGCAAATTAGAATTACAAAAACAAGCAAAAAATAACCTCCTTCATGACGTCGTAGGTCCTGGCTTGAGTGGCCGTGAACTAGAGGAAGGATAGTGGGCTCATCGAGCGTTCACGGCTGCCGCACTCCGTGTCGACGGCTCGAGAGGGCGCCACTAAAGCATGTTTTAGATAGGCTGTATGAAGCGGGCGGCCAGGGCGGTTCGCATTGCATTTGCTGCGCGATTAAAGACTAATTCGCCATAACACTTCATTGGCCACAAACGACAGCAAACACGGGGTAAAGATCAGTACAGAACGGGAGCCACTTCGCGCTGCCATACCGCCAAATGGCCAGGGCTTAAAGTCTGGGGGGTCTCAGGGGGTCTCGGACCCCCCACTGATTTTAACAGATGGTCTGAGACCCCCCTCCACATCTCGAGCCTTAGTGAAATCAAAATCATATCTTGCAATAAAATCGCTTGCTTTCAGGGATGTGACTTTTGGGGATTAGCAATTTTAAGGTTGCAGGTACAGCGTGGGAAGAGTCAGCAGTGAGGTGTTGTTCATAACGAGGCTCGATTGGTTATTGCGAAAGTACGCCTCTGCGTGCTCAACCACCTGCACCACCGGCGCAGAAGGGACAGTGAGGGACAACCTTTATTTCGTGTACGATTTCAGTTGGGTCAGCCGATTTGCTTCACCGTCCCCAGTTAAAGCTGCTATGCAAAGATTGCACGTCAGATTCTGCTTTACCTTGCGGACAACATACCCTGCAAGGTACTGTAAGGACTCCTGCTCGGGCAGCTCAAGGTCCAGAAGCTCCTCTGGAGTGGCAATGCTGCCATCTCCAGCTTTCGGAGCATCCTTCGATGGTATCCCTGCAAGCAGGAATCCTTGGTCGTCTGTGTAACTGCCATCTTTGCTGGGACGCAGAAACTGCGCCATTGTGGCATGTCGAAGGGCACACCGAAATTCGGTGGGCCTGGGGAGAGGATTCTTAGAGCGGAGAGTTGAAAACAGGTTTTCAAGGGAATCCTGCGTCAAGCGACTTAAAAGTAGAAACTTAAAGTCCATCTCGTTTAGGTAGAGCTTTTGATCCTGTAGAGCAGATGTCGTAGAAAGGATAATGCTCGTCTGGATGGGTTTCCACACCGGCTTCTCCGAGCTTTCAATAGAAATAGCCTCAAACAGGTTTACGATGCTCCTCAAAAAAGCAACTGCCTCGTCATGCTTAACCGAGTCAAATGTGCTCACGGCCAGCTTTGTAGTTCGAGATGTCATAAGACGAAACCATTTGAAAATAGTTTCAAAAAAACATGCCGTTGTAAGAGCGTCCCTGTCCAAAATCTGCCGTTCCACCAGGAGGCGCAAGGCAGCAGCAGTGTCGTTATTGAAGAGCGAGAATGCGAGACCCACCTTCATTTTCTCGAAGTGCCCAGGGTCCACTGAAGACTGTTTTAAGTGTGCAGCTATCTTGAGCTCCGAGGTGGAGTCGAGTTCAACGAGCTGTTTTGCGTATTCAATTTTCACCTCGTTTGTGGGCAACATGTTGTTTTTAACAACGTCGTCTGGGAGGTAGATAACCTGACCTTTCGTGAGGTGGTTGCGGAGGTTTTTCAAGAGGTGTGGTACATCCGCCATAAAAAAAAAGCTGCCTGGAGGCGTCGCAGGGATGAGGGCAGGATACCCTGTGACGTCCATGCCTACTGACGGTGATAGAAAACTCCTTCCAGACGCCCAGGTTATTTCCTCCCATGTTTGTCACTATGACGTCAACTCTCACGCCAATTTTTTCTACGGTTTTGAGAATGTCCACGATGAGCTCTTTGGCCTTTTTCGTGCTGTAGGAATTTCCTGTGAAATGAAATGCAATAGTCTGCTTCCAACGAGTAGACAGGCCCCCCAACATACAGACTAAGCCATGCGTGGCCCGGCAGTGATGAGGAATGGTCCCGTCGGCTAGGGCAAGCGTTGGCCTTCCAAGGACTGTGCCACTGGAGGCGTCGTAGACGAGGCTGGGGGTCAGTTGCATCTCGTCGATCATGAGTGTAGCATACCGCTCCTTGGGGTTCATCACGCTGATCTGTTAAAAAAAGCTTCGTGATGCACTTGCTCACTTTAGTGAAGGCAGAGGGTTCCAAAGAGAAAACCTTTCTTGGGAAACCTTGCTTTGGTTCAAATGATATATTACTCTTTGGGACGAAAAGTGGTGTATGCAACTAAACCCTAGAAGTGCAAATGAATGCTGGTTTCACGGCAAGACCCTGCAGCATATACATTGACCGACATTCAACTTGAATCCGTAAACTTGTACCATTATCCTGGTGTTACTATATCATCGGCTCTGACATGGAAACCTTATAGACATAATCGCCAATGCTAACATGTTAAGGCTCGTTCACACACTTGTAACCGAGTACGACCGAGAGAGACCAGACCGGTTTTTAAGCCTCTTACGACGTCTTAGGAACAGCTCCGCAGCATCGCATCCGGTCCAAGACGTCACAAGAGGCTTAAAAACCGATCTTGTCCCTCTCAGTCGTACTCGGTTACAAGTGTGTGAACGAGCCTTTAGGATATGTATGACGGAACTTCAAGACAGCCTTAATTAAGTTAAAACTTCTTTATAACATTCTTGTATGATCTAAATTAAAATATGCAGCCTCCATTTTAGATCTTAACCACGCCATTCTAAATGGAGCTCTTGAACTAGTTCAAAATAATGCCGTTCGTTTTATTCTGTCTAATTATAATCAAACAGCCAGCATATAATCAATGAAGTCCATTTTGTTTTTACCCTGTTTGTCAAAGCGTTGAAAGTTTTTTTTCAACTTTGCCTGTTCCATAAAGTGTATCATCATCAGTAGTTGCGAGACCATTTATTAACGCTTCCTACTTATCTTTCTTCCTGTGTAGACCATCAGAATAAAGTTTTATTAACACATTGCCAAACACCCTCCTTATTCATTCATCCCGCATACATCAAACGACTGTAATTGTGTGCAATGCAGGCAAAGGCAACGCCAGGCAAAGAGAGAAAGGGCGAGCACAAGGAAGGCGGGATGGGAGGAGGGCAATGGAGGGCGAGGGGAGAAAGGGAGGGCACTAGAAATGTTAGAGAGGAGAGGAGGTTTCTCTCCTTGTCCCCAGCCTTCCCAGTGCTTGCCGTTTCTGCCCTCACCTGTACTGAAATCATCTAGTGACACGGAGTACGTACCCAATTATTTTCATTTTTGCCAATCTCTGTTTAGATTTCTGTGCGATGAGCCAGCATGAGTCATTTGATTTTGTTTATTTTGTTTGTAGCAGATGTCAGCTTTTGCCCATCAGAATGCACCTTTGATGTTTGTATTTCTCATGGAATCTTTTATTTTTTATTTATTTTTATTTGTTGCACTTGTTCCCTCTACAACGCTTTGGCACTTGAGGGTAAGTAAAAGAAATGAATAAACAACTTTTTGAATAGATAACAGTCACCATATATTTATTTATTCCTTTCTTTCATAATACTGCCACCCCAATTAAGGGCCAGAGCAGGAGAATGCACAAGTTGAACACATGCTAAGTATATAATTAATAGGATCAGAGTTAAAAAAGAGGATAAATGACACATTAACACACCACATATTCCATAAAATGTTTTCTTAACACTTCATAAATGTACAGGTAGCTTTATTGATATATGTATTCAGTTTTATGTTTCGCAACATACGCCTATTCAAAGTTTAAGAAATTACTAAAGGAAATTGAGGCATCTAAATGATTATTTTTTTGTGCAGGAATAACCCCTTGCCTGTACAAAAAAATGACTTGAAACAAATTTATACATGCACTTATTGCATTTACCGCTCTTGAGTGATGAAGGCTTGTTGAATTGTAATCCCTTTGTTATTGCACACACGAGCTGGTGGCGCATAGTATAGTTACTGAATAATACGAACCGCCAGGGACTGAACATTGAGCTCACAGAAGAGGGAGGTCTGCAGGGATTGACTTCAGATGCATATTGCCGCGCGCGCAACTTTCCAAGTAGGCAGCGCGCGCGTGGCCGAACGGTTATCGCGCTCGTCTCCCACGCGAAAAGCCAGGGTTCGATTCCTGGCCGCGGCTACACATTTTTGTTGATACTGTAATCTGACGTTCTGGTAAATTCGAGAACCGTCTTGCTGATTCGAGGTTAGAATGTTCTAGGCACCGGACCTTCTACGCCGAATGCTCCAGAAGCCCACGCGTGTACAAAAGCGGCTCCGCGTGGCAAGCTGGAGTCAGTCTTGCCCCAGCGTTCGACTCTGCTCTACGCCGACTTCGACGCCCGCGACGCTCTGTCGTTATTTTCTGTACCCTTTTATTTTTGGCACAAGTTCGCCACATTAAACTTTTCTTTCTTCCTGTTTATTTACTGTTCTTTTGGTCACCACCCGTGACATTTGGTGGAGGTGCGGGGTAACGCATGCCCCTGCCGCGTACCCCTCCGAGGACCCGCAGCGCAAGTCCGACGCCAAGCCCACGAAGAACCGACGAAGGCACTACCGAGATCCGGTTCAGTCGTCGCGCCCAAGGCCTACATCCAGAATTCGGACTTCTGCCGCCCAGGACCAAACAAACAAGGAGGACGACGATGGCCAACCAGTCGGAGACCCCGGCCGCTCCTGCCGTCGTTTACCTGCCCGTCGTACCGCGGACGGCTGCTCCATTCCACGGCGAGCAGTACGAAGACGTCGAAGACTGGATTGACCAGTATGAACGCGTTGCCCGCCACAATTGCTGGACCGACGAGCAGCGCCTGCACAATGTCTATTTTTCGCTGGAGGGGACCGCCAAGCACTGGTACGAGAATCATGAGTCCTCTTTGACGTCGTGGGACATTTTCAAGGCCGATCTCAAGGCTACATTCATTAACCACCACCGCCGAGAGAGAGCCGAGGACCAACTGCGAACCAGAACCCAGGGCCCCAACGAGAGTGTCACCGGCTTCGTAGAGGACGTTCTGCGCCTGAGCGCCCGCGCCGACCCTCGGGCTACAGAAGAGAAGAAGCTACGAATTCTCATGCGCGGGGTGAGAGACGACATCTTCGGGGGCCTCGTCCGCAACCCGCCGGCAACCGTCGACGCCTTCGTCACCGAGGCAACAAACATCGAGCGCGCCCTCCAAGCGCGCGCTTCCCACTACCAGCGGCATCCAAGCGTCACTGCAAGCGCGCTGCTTAGCGGAGAAAACACTCCTGGTACGGATATCCGCGAAATTATCCGGGAGGTCGTCCGGGAGGAACTACGAAGGTTGTTGCCAACCACCAGCCATCCGCCAACCCTTTCCATCGCCGAGGCTGTCCGAGAAGAAGTGCATCGGGCGCTCCAACCAGAGGTTCCCGTCACCACGGTGGCACCGGAGGAACCGACATTGAGCTACGCTGCCATTGCCCGACGACCGCCGCAAGCTCCCCGCCAAGCCACGGCGCCACCCCAAAGAGACGCCCCAACGCCGCAGTACCCCCGACGACGGGAAGATCAGGCGCACGTTCACCCAGACCGACCTGCGCCGAGGAAGACAGACGTCTGGAGGACGGCCGACCGACGCCCGCTGTGTTACCACTGCGGGGAAGCTGACCATGTGTACCGTCGATGCCCATACCGACGACTCGGGCTGCGCGGATTCCACCCAAATGACCCGCGCCCCCGGTATGGTGAACGCCCTCGGGAGATCGACGATTACCTGCGACGACCTCAGTCCCCCGAGCCTGCGTCCCGCCGAGAGTTCCGGTCGCCTTCGCCACGACGTCCAGCATCGCCGATGCACCGACCCCGACGTGAAAGCCTGTCGCCCCTCGCTCCTCGCCGGGGAAACTAGGCGCGGCAACCCCTGGAGGTGGAGTTGCCGAAGACGACCGACGCCAAGATCCTCCACGAACGTCGGAGGGCCCCCACTCGAATGCTACCAGAGACCGAAACGACGCCCCTGCAACGGTGTCCAATAACCTAAACGTCGTCATCGACGGCCACGACGCATCAGCACTCGTGGACACCGGAGCAGACTACTCAGTCTTGAGTGGGAGGCTCTCCCGCCGCCTTCGAAAAGTCATGACGCCGTGGGATGGACCACAAATAAGAACCGCCGGAGGACACCTCATCACACCAGTCGGGAGATGCACTGCTCGCGTCGAGATCCACGGTGAGACGTGTCCTGTCAAGTTCGTCGTTCTGCAAGACTGTTCGAGGGACGTTATCCTCGGAATGGACTTTCTCTGCGAGTATGGCGCCGTCATCGACCTCGGGGCAAACCAGTTGATACTGCGAAAGCCTGTTCTGCCACCGGTGGATGCCAACACGACGTCATCCGCGATTCGAGTTATAGCCGACCATGTGAATCTGCCGCCGCGGTCAAGTGTTTTCGTCACCGTCATAACCGACGCAGTCATGCACGGTGAAGCTCTTCTAGAAGGCAGCGTCCAACTGCTTCTTGAGAAAGGAATTGGCGTCGCACGAGGCGTAACGGATCTCCGAGAAGGACGTACAACTGTTCTCGTGACAAACTTTCGAGAGGAGCCGCAGCACCTAACGAAGGGTACCACCGTGGGCTACGTCGAGGAGCTTCAGGCGCCAGACGTGGTCACCGCAATCTCCGAAGAAACCTCGTCGTCACAGCAGAAGAACACGACACCGCCGCCGCTCGACATCGACCCCGAGCTCCCAGCTCCGAAGCGCCGGCAACTGGTCGATCTCCTCGCCGAATACAGTGACTGTTTTGCCACGACATCGAAAGTTCGCCAAACACCAATGGCGAAACATCGCATTATTACCGACTACGACGCACTCCCTGTCCACCAGTCGCCGTATCGAGTGTCCTTAAAGGAAAGGAAAGTGATTCAAGATCAAGTCCAGGAGATGCTCGACGACGACATCATTCAACCCTCAAGAAGTCCATGGGCGTCCCCGGTCGTACTTGTAAAGAAGAAGGACGGAACCCTGCGGTTCTGCGTGGACTATCGTCGACTGAACGCTGTGACGAAGAAGGACGTCTATCCGCTTCCCCGCATCGACGATACGTTAGACCGATTGCGCCACTCCCGATATTTTTCGTCGATGGACTTGAAGAGTGGTTACTGGCAGATTGAAGTCGACGAACGTGACCGGGAGAAAACTGCCTTCGTCACTCCCGACGGACTGTACGAATTCAAAGTGATGCCGTTCGGACTTTGTACAGCACCAGCCACCTTCCAGCGCGTCATGGACACCGTGCTGGCAGGTCTGAAATGGCAGAGCTGCCTCGTCTACCTGGACGATGTCGTGGTATTCTCACGAGATTTCGACGAACACCTCAGACGACTTCGAGCCGTCCTTCAAGCCATCAAGACCGCCGGCTTGTCACTCAAGCCAACAAAGTGTCGGTTCGCCTATGGGGAACTAAAGTTCCTTGGCCACGTCGTGAACAACAAAGGCGTTCTACCTGACCCCGAGAAGACCCGCGCCGTAGCTGCATTTACGCCGCCGGCTGACAAGAAGGCCGTGAGAAGATTTCTCGGACTCTGTGCCTACTACAGGCGCTTTGTTCGAGACTTCGCCAAGCTGTCCGCACCGCTGACAAACCTCACGAAGGACGCCGTAAAGTTCGAGTGGACAGAAGAACACCAGAGGTCATTCGACGAGCTCAAACGAAGACTCCAGACGCCCCCGATTCTTGGCCATTTCGACCAGTTTGCTGAAACCGAGATTCACACCGACGCCAGTAACACCGGACTGGGTGCGGTACTAGTCCAAATGCAGGACGGCGCAGAGCGAGTCATCGCATACGCAAGTAGGACGCTGTCTAACGCGGAGAGGAACTATTCAACTACTGAAAAGGAGTGCCTCGCTGTCGTCTGGGCAATAACAAAGTTTCGCCCATATTTGTATGGAAGTCCTTTTCGCGTGGTCACAGACCACCACTCGCTCTGCTGGCTGGCGAATCTGAAGGACCCCTCCGGACGCCTCGCCCGATGGAGCCTACGACTGCAGGAGTTCGACATGACCGTGGTGTACAAGTCCGGCCGGAAGCACAATGACGCCGACTGCCTGTCAAGGGCCCCAGTCGAGGCCGCTCCTGCCTGCACCAAAGAGGACGACGATGAGTGTTTCCTTGGCGCTCTGGATGTCAGCGACATGGCAGCACTTCAACGAGATGACCCTGAGCTGCGAGCACTCATCGAGCACCTAGAGGGACAAGGAAGTGCCGTTCCCCGCAGTTTTGTACGAACACTGCCAACCTTCTCTCTCCGACGAGGTGTGCTCTACAAGGAGAACTTCAGCGACAACAACACGGCGTGGCTGTTGGTGGTCCCTACCAGTCTTCGAGAAGAAATTTTTCAAGCCTGCCACGATGACCCGACGGCGGGACACCTTGGCTACAGCAGAACTCTAGCCAGGATACGCGAAAAATACTACTGGCCCAAGCTCGCGAAGACAGTGCACCACTACACCCGATCTTGCCACGAGTGTCAACGACGAAAAAAACCACCGACGAGACCGGCAGGACTTCTTCAGCCTATTGCGCCGCCATCTGCCCCGTTCCAGCAAATTGGAATGGACTTACTTGGGCCATTCCCACCATCGACGCAAGGGAACCGATGGATAATCGTCGCAACCGATTATCTCACACGGTACGCCGAGACAAAAGCCCTTCCATCAGGAACGGCTGTTGAAGTCGCCAAGTTTTTCATCGAGTCCATTGTCCTCCGGCACGGCGCCCCCGAAGTCTTGATCTCAGACCGTGGATCCTCGTTCATGGCCCAGCTGACACAGGAAGTCCTTCGTCTCAGCCACACCAGATATCGTCGCACCACGGCGTACCACCCGCAGACCAACGGGCTGACGGAAAGACTCAACAAGACCATCGCCGACATGATCGCCATGTACGTCGACGTGGAGCACAGGACATGGGACGAGGTGTTGCCGTACGTCACATTTGCCTACAACACGGCCGTGCAAGAGACGACCGGGGTGACACCCTTTCAACTGGTGCATGGCAGGAAAGTAACGACCATGCTCGACGCGATGCTACCTCACGAACCAGCTGACGATGGAAGCCCCGACGCCCAAGTGGTTGCTCAACGAGCCGAAGAAGTTCGCCAGCTCGCCCGACTCCGAATTGAAGATCAACAACGTGTCGACGCTACCCGGTACAACCTTCGTCGTCGGGACGTCCACTTCAAGCCTGGAGACCGTGTGTGGGTTTGGACCCCGATACGACGACGCGGTCTCAGCGAAAAACTCCTAAAACGGTACTTTGGACCCTACAAGGTACTTCGTCGACTTGGAGATCTGAACTACGAGGTGATGCCCGACGGAACACGGACTTCATCACGCCGCCCTCCACGACCAGAAGTCGTCCACGTCGTGCGCATGAAGCCATACTACGCTCGATAGGACTGTGGACATTATGTGTTCTAAATGACTCTTTAGCTTACCGTTCTTTTTGCTCGCTTTGTTTTGTTCTGCATCGGGGCGATGCACTTTTTAAAGGGGGGAGTAATGCCGCGCGCGCAACTTTCCAAGTAGGCAGCGCGCGCGTGGCCGAACGGTTATCGCGCTCGTCTCCCACGCGAAAAGCCAGGGTTCGATTCCTGGCCGCGGCTACACATTTTTGTTGATACTGTAATCTGACGTTCTGGTAAATTCGAGAACCGTCTTGCTGATTCGAGGTTAGAATGTTCTAGGCACCGGACCTTCTACGCCGAATGCTCCAGAAGCCCACGCGTGTACAAAAGCGGCTCCGCGTGGCAAGCTGGAGTCAGTCTTGCCCCAGCGTTCGACTCTGCTCTACGCCGACTTCGACGCCCGCGACGCTCTGTCGTTATTTTCTGTACCCTTTTATTTTTGGCACAAGTTCGCCACATTAAACTTTTCTTTCTTCCTGTTTATTTACTGTTCTTTTGGTCACCACCCGTGACAATATTGAAGAGAAGTATGCATGAGTTTTATATGCTGTAAGTGTGACTCACCTTGAATGCTAATGAATCCATCAGCTCGTGCAATATGCCTGGCACGAACTTGAAGTCTTGCAGATGCCGCTGAAGTGTCCGTTCTGCAGGCAGCGGCTGCCCCAATTCCCGTACCAAGTTAAAACCACGCGGTCCACAAGAGAGACGAATCTTAAGAGCTTTCTCGAGAGTGCCTTTGCTCCATGCAGTACCCTTCATGGTGGACTTTTCTAGACACTTGACTTGGTCTGCAGCGAGAAAGCGCTTAAGTCCAGATTTCATATTGTTATTTTCGCGTTGCAACCGATACTTGTGACGTTGTGCCAATGTCAGTTTTTGTTTCACTGAATTTAGTTGTTTCTCTAGCTCTTCGTTTCTTTTTAGTGTAGCCGAAAGACTGGTCTCCTGATGGTACGGTCTAATGCTAAAATTGGACGATGTGCCTGGGAAAAAAAAAAAAAAAAAAAAAATTTATTATTTTTGTTAGGTGTCTAATGGTTGGACAATAGGCTCAACTGTAAGTAAAAGTGTGTAACTGTCTTTGAACTCCTCCAGGATATAAATAGCAGTTGAAAATTACAACTCACCAGCAGCTGCTGTTGCTGTGGTAATCTGTCCTGGAGCGCTGCTCGGACCTGGCTGGTAGCGCCGCAGGAGGGCATGCACTCCTAAATTGAACAAAGAAGACACTAGTGGTAGGTGTGCCTCAGTGTACCTGGAAAGAGTATGTGACTGCCGATCTCACCAGCGGTTGCAGTCGTTGCGGCTGTCTGCCCTGAGGGAGCTGCTCCTTGAAGAGCACCACTCGGACCTTGCTGGGGGCGCCACAGGAGGGCACGCACTCCTAGAATAGGACAGAACTAGTGGTAGGTGGGCCTCAGTCGATAAAGAGTATAGGGCAGGAACGCAAACTCACCAGCGGCTGCGGTCGCTGCGGCTGTCTGTCCTGGGGAGGGTGCGGCATTCGGACCTTGCTGGAGGAGTCTCGGAAGGACACACGTACCTAAAATGAATAGAGACGACAATAATGGTAGGTGTGCCTCAGTCGACCTGGAAAGAGTATCTGACTGCGAGGCTCACCAGCGGCTGTCTGTCCTGGGGAGGGTGCGGCATTCGGACCTCGCTGGAGGAGTCTCGGAAGGACACACGTCCCTAAAATGAATAGAGACGACAATAATGGTAGGTGTGCCTCAGTCGACCTGGAAAGAGTATCTGACTGCGAGGCTCACCAGCGGCTATCTGTCCTGGGGAGGGTGCGGCATTTGGACCTTGCTGGAGGAGTCTCGGAAGGACATGCGCCCCCTAAAATGAATAGAGACGACACTAATGGTAGGTGTGCCTCAATCGACCTGGAAAGAGTATCTGACTGCGAGGCTCACCAGCGGCTGTCTGTCCTGGGGGAGTTGCAGTGCTCGGACCTTGCTCGAGGAGTGTCGGAAGGACACGCGCCCCTAAAATGAATAGAGACGACACTAATGGTAGGTGTGCTTCAATCGACCTGGAAAGAGTATCTGACTGCGAGGCTCACCAGCGGCTGTCTGTCCTGGGGGAGTTGCAGTGCTCGGACCTTGCTGGGGGAGTCTCAGAAAAGCACAAGTCCCTAAAATCAATAGAGACGACACTAAAGGTAGGTGTGCCTCAGTCGAGCTGGAAAGAGTGTCCGACTGCCAAACTCACCAGTGGCTGCGGTCGCTGCAGCTGTCTTCCTAAGGGGAACTGTTTTCTGAAGAGTGCCAGTTGGACTTTGCTGGGGGCGCCACAAGAGGGCAAGCACTCCTAGAACAGATAAACAGAACTAGAGGTAGGTGGGCTTCAGTCGATCTAGAAAGAGTATGGGGGCAGGAGTGCAAACTTGCCAGCGGCTGCGGTCGCTGCAGCTGTCTGCCTTGGGGAGGGTGCGGCATTTGAACCTTGCTGAGGGGGTCTTCGAAAGACACGCGCCCCTAAGATGAACAGAGATTACACTTATGGTTGGTGTCTCTCAGTCGACATGGAAAGAGTATCTGACTGCGAGGCTCACCAGCGGCTGTCTGTCCTGGGGGAGTTGCAATGCTCGGACCTTGCTGGAGGAGTCTCGGAAGGACACGCGCCCCTAAAATGAATGGAGACGACACTAATGGTAGGTGTGCCTCAGTCGACCTGGAAAGAGTGTCCGACTGTCAAACTCACCAGTGGCTGCGGTCGCTGCAGCTGTCTGCCCCGAGGGAAGTGTTTCCTGATGAGTGCCACTTGGACCTTGCTGGGGGCGCCACAGGAGGGCATGCACTCCTAGCATAGATAGACAGAACTAGTGGTAGGTGGGCCTCAGTCGATCTAGAAAAAGTATAGGGGCAGGAGCGCAAACTCACCAGTAGCTGCGGTCGCTGCAGTTGTCTGCCCTGGGGAAGCTATGGCGTTTGGACCTTGCGGGGGGGGGGGGGGGGGGGTTTCGAAAGACAAGCACCCCTAATGTGAACAGAGACGGCACTAATGGTAGGTGTGCCTCAGGCGACCTGGAAAGAGTATCTGACTGCGAAACTCACCAATGGCTGTCTGTCCTGGGGAAGGTGTCGTGCTCGGACCTTGCTGGAGGGGTCTCCAAAGGACATGCACCCTTAAAATAAACAGAGACGACACTAATGTTAGGTGCCTCAGTCGAGTTGGAAAGAGTATCTAGCCGCGTTTACATGAATGCGTTTACATGAATGTGCATCGACTCCTATTGTCCTTCGAATGAAGCCGATGCGGCAACGTTTACATGAATGCGCACTAAGCCCTACGCAGAGGTGGTTGTCGTGGTGTCACGCCGTGTCAAAGCTCAAACCTAAAGTTGCGCTTCCGGCACCAGCCGCACCACGTGACCATGTTTTCCGGTGCATCGCACGTAAAGGCCTTTCGCCGCTTTCGGCGAGCGTAAAGATTGTGCCCGCTGTCTTCGGTGCTGTGCACGAAGTTACAAGACGTAAGAAACATCAAAACCTAACCGTTTTGGGCTCCAAGCTGGGCCACCAGGCCACGCTGGAAGGAAACGTGTGTGTGTGCACGGCCTGGCGAGCGAGATCGTTTCCAAACGCTTTGAGGACACCATCGCATTTCGTCTCGCCAAACCTTGCCGACCGGACCAACAGGACCCCGAGGCTGAAACGCTCTGGCGCAGCCAGGAACGGCACCGAGGTAGGAGCTGCTCGTTCTACGCTACCATGCAGTGCTTGGGGCTCTTGGCGTCGTTCGTGCTTGCACCGAAGCCTTTAGGGACTCCCTCGGAAAAGCAAGTCGTACTTCGCAAGGCTTGGACGGGGGCCGCCCTCACCGAGCAGCTCAGCTATATTCCGCTCACTCGTGATGGCAATAAAAGCTTGCGTTTCTCCTGAGGAGAAAACTGCAGGCGACCAGACGGGACCGCTCTCTGCGTCGCCATGTTCTCAGGTGCTCACTCGCTCCCGCAGCGAGCTCCTTCCGATAACTTTCTCTGTTCCAAAATGCAACGTGACCTCCGTTTACATGGGTTGAATTAATCCACGTCTGTCTAGCGACTTGAATGCGATGTGCTTCCTGAGCGCATTATGCCCTTTACATGACTGCATTGAATGGGACAACTGGATTCGATGCGACTGCAAAACTCACCAGCAGCTGTCAGTCCTGGGGAAGGTGCGGTTCTCGGACCTTGCTGGAGGGGTCTCTGAAGGACAAGCATCCCTTAAATGAATAAGAGACGACAGTAATGGTAGGTGTGCCTCAGTCAACCTGGAAAGAGTGTCCGACTGCCAAACTCACCAGCGGCTGCGGTCGCTGCGGCTGTCTGCCCTGGGAAAGGTGCTGTGCTCGGACCTTGCTGGGGGGGCTCGGAAGGACATGCACCCCTAAAATGAATAGAGATGACAGTAATGGTAGGTGTGCCTCAGTCAACCGGAAAAGAGTGTCCGACTGCCAAACTCACCAGTGGCTGCGGTCGCTGCGGCTGTCTGTTCTGGGGAAGGTGCGGTGCTCTGACCTTGCCTGGGCGGTCTTAGAAGGACACGCACACCTGAAATAAATAGACGGCAGTAATGGTATGTGTGCCTCAGTCAATGTGGAAAGAGTGTCCAACTGCCTAACTCACCAGCGGCTGCAATTGCTGCAACTGTCTGGTCTGGTGAAGGAGTGCTGCTCACACCTCGGTGAAGGGGTTTTAGGAGGGCACGCACTCCTAGAAGGGACAGAGACAACAGGTAGGTGTGCCTCAGTCGATCTGAAAGAGTGTCCGACTGCCAAACTCACCAGCGGCTTCGGTCGCTGCGGCTGTCGGCCCTGGGGAAGGTGCGGTGCCCGGAACTTGCTGGGGGGGGTCTGGGGGAAAACAGACACTCCTAGAACGAACAGAGACGACACTAGTGGTAGGTGTGCCTAAGTCGACGTGGAAAGAGTATCTGACTAAAATAAATAAAACTGCAGTTCCTAAAGAAGGGCATCCCTCTGTTTGTGCATCAAATTTGTACTGCACAACAGATGCAATGAATCTTACCGAAGAAAATAAAAATGGTTTATATGCAATGTTGCACATACCATTTACAGTTGCAGTCCTCTGCGATGGTGGTTTGCGCTGTTTTGGTTGAGGGCGATGATCAAAGACGCTGGGGAGAGCATCCTTCTTCAGTTTTTTCACTCCTTTGTTTTTCAAGACGAGTGGTTCAAACTGGTCGCTACTGAAATGGTTCTGTAATAGATTGAGAAACGGTTAGAAGGTATACTTTAGGTATACATATTACACATAAACTCTTGTCGTTATTTTTATTTTATTCATTTATTATTACCAGAAATAGCGCAGAACAGCAATATACAGAAAATGCCATACAAAACGAAAAAACAATAGCCTCAGTACAGTGCTAAAAAAAAAAAAAAAAATTGATACAACAAAGGATGATGGGCACCTTACATCAACATGATAGTGTCAAAAAGGAGCAAACAGAAGAAAGTTCTACTTAGGCCATCTGGGAGCATATTCCATTCGTGGATCGTTTGGGGAAAACAGCGAGTACTTTAGGACATCAGTCTCGCACAGGGAGTTTTCTCGGGGGTTT